>JAOWBN010206196.1:0-26305 GCA_028565015.1 Pinguicula moranensis | reverse complement strand
AGGGTACGACTGCGTACATCTTACCCTCCCCAGACCCTGCCTAAAGGCGGGATATACTGGGTATGTTTGGTTTGGTTAGTTGGACCCATCAGAAAAATTTTGTTTGTTAAAATGTTGGAAGACTTAAGTTTGACTCCCTCGTTTTGATAGTAATTTTTAATAAAAAAAACTGATATAATATAGCTAGAAAAACATTTGTGAAATTATTGATATAGCTAGGCCGTCTGAACCGGGTACCATTTTTTTTAGGTAATCAGTAGACTGAACCCCTCTTGGTATCCTTTGAACCCAAAGGGCCCTCCGACTAATCTTTGGTAGGTAATCAGTAGACTGAACCCCACTTGGTATCCTTTGAGCCCACTGGGCCCTCCGATTATTCCCACCACCACCACACTGATATTGACTTGATCTTCTCTCGTTGTTTTCGAATAAATAATGCAGCATTGAATACTCCGACTCTTTGTAGGTAACACATCATTCGCCACAAGATCTTTGGCGGAATGAAATAAAAATACAAATCATTAAAAAGGCCCCCAAACCCTTTTCTTATAAAACATTTGCATGCTAATGTTAGAAGGACTTCACTTTCACTTGTTCAGAATGTATCCTATCGGTTAGGAAATTCAAGTGAGAAGGGTTCAAATAGGACGACACTACATTAAATGGATGAGGTATTTTGGAAATAAAAAGCCTAAAAACAAATACGTGAGGGCTTCGGCAAAAAGCGGACAACATCATCGTGGTGTCCATAAATTCTACATGGTATCAGAGCGCAGGTTAACCGGTGTGGGCCCCCGTCGGTGATGTGCACCGTAGAGGTGCACGCGCCCAGAAGTGATGCCCTAGAGGTGGGGTTTGGTTGTCTTGGAATTAGGCTCGCCCTGGAGGTAGGGTTTGGTTAGGGCCTAGGAATTAACCCACATGTTGTCAAGTCTCAACAGGGTAGCCCCAGTTGAACTTGAGAGGGAGCGTTGAGAATGTCCCACATTGATTAGAAAATCCAAGAGAGAAGGGTTCAAATAAAATGACACTACATTAATTGGATGAAGCCTTTTAGAAATAAAAGTCCAAGAATAAATCTGTGAGACTTTGACCAAAAGCGAATAATATCATCTAATGTGTGTGGTGTTCAGAAATTGTAGATGCTTTTTAAACAACGAATGGACTGCCCTGCCGAATCAGTATTATAGTGTATTTTAAATATGCACAATGCTAACTCTATAACACAATAATACAACTAGGAATACTTTTGTAGGTAAGCAATACAGCTAGGAATTAATTGTATAACAGACCAGAAGACCGAGAGACAGGTAAGACAAACCATAATTTGATACTGCAAAGTGCAAACACCACCACCACCTGCACTTGGCCACAGAATGAAAGTGACGTGGAGTAGTTCTACTTGGCTGATTCGAAACCTAAAGAATGACATCATGCATGGCATCATCATGGACCAAAATTCGTAATAGGACTAAAAGTTTTCATGTCTTGGGCTAAGAGTCAAATTGTTCCAAGATATGTTTCTTCATAGGGGGATTGAATTCCGTATAAAACAAGGGGAACAAAAGAAGACAAATAAAAATGAAATCATTCCTTGAATTTTCTAACCTAACACTTTATAGAGTTATGCATGAAGGGGGAGTCAGGATTCTGATGTTAGTTTGTGTGTGGGGTGGGGGGGAATATATTGGGGTGACAATTTGTTTGGCAAAAATAAAGTTTTTTTTTTCAAAAAATATTATGCCTATAAAATTCTCATTTGCGAAATTGGGAGGTGATGGCCGATGGACATATCAAAAAAAAGGTGATGGCCGATGGAGAACTGGGGGCGAGGTACAAACCAGAGGAGGAGGTGAATATAGAATAATTGATAATTTCTACATAGAAATTTGAAGAAGAAAAAAACCAAGTATGATGTACTAATTTTTTGTCGGTTAAGCAAAATTATATTTCAAAACGAAAATATATGTACAACTCTAATTTTTCACCATCTCCCTTAGCTCATATGCTATTTACGGCTTATGAACCAAGTGATTGGATCTATTCTAGTTGTTCATAGCATAGAAAAAAATCGATCTGTTGGCTTTGGCTTTCAACAATTTTCAACTTACCACTAATTCCCTATTTTTTTTAAATAAAGTATGGCATTGAGGAATAAAAGGGTCCTTTGGATGGGATCCAAACCTTTAACATAATCTACACCCCTAGCCTGACCACCCCCATCTCCTTCCCAAAGAAAATGCTGGACTAGTGCTACTTCAACTAGTATCCAGTATTTCCTCCATTCAGTTTGCGGAGGTTGTCTTGCCAGGGGTGTCTTGACCCTACAACTCATTACACCCTCCTGTGAGGAATTCCACATTTTTCCATTCTCAACATCCCTCTTGTACAGCTAGGCATTTCGTAAAGATTCCCACTTCTACCCCATCTTGGCGAGAACATCAGCTATAGCATCGCCTTCTCTGTATTGATGAGTGGCTTGCATACGCATCCTTGCCCTGGCTGTGATGAATCCCACAAGTCCCACAAGTACCATAGGTGGCAAGCCTTTTTGAGGATCCAGTCCGCTAGGAGCTGAGAATCTGTCTCTAGCACAACATTAAGCCACCCGGCTTCCTTGCAGATTTTCAAGCCCTCAGTTGCAGCTTGTAGCTCCGTTGCATTATTAGTACCTGGAGCAAAAGGGGTAGCAAAAGCTACCAAAAGGTTGCCTCTCTCATCCCAGACAATGCCACCCTCTCCTGATGGGCCAGGATTTCCAAGAGATCTGCCATCCGTATTAAGTTTAACCCATCCATGAGGGGGTTTCATCCATTGGACCAGCTTCACCCTGTCTGTAGTCTGGCCTCCGTACCTTTATGTTTAGTTTTGTCAGCAGCTCCCTGTTCTACATCTTTATTTTGAAAGGCTTGTTGCAGGTTTCAATCACTTCACATATCATTCTCCTAATCTCTCTCCAGAGTTCCTCTTTCGTCTGGCAGACCTCATCATATCTTGCTCTACACCTACAAAACCAAAGAGACCATGTAAGAATCATAGGAAAAATAGTTGCTATTGTACCTGTTAGTCCTGCTCGTGAGGTCAGCTCCAGCCATTGGTACAACCTTCCTTTCCATGTGTTAGGATTCTGGAAACTCAATCCCAAGGTCTCTGCTGCTCTATTCCACATCTCCTTTGTCATATCTCCTCAAGAGATAATATGATCTGTAGTTTCCACTTGCCTGATTGCACAACAATTGCATGCAGATGCCATCATAACCCCTTTCCTTCCTAGATACTCATCTGTTGGAAGACACCTTTGCCACGCTTTCAAGCATACCAGGGACATCTTGGTTGGTAGGAGGTTGTGCCAGAAGGACTGTTCAGCAACTTGGAACTCAGACCTGCCTCTAATTAGGTCTCAGACACTTTTGATGGAGAAGTTTTCGTCCTTTGCTGGTTGCCAGATGACCTTGTCCCTTTCTTCAGTTTGTCGTGGTACCCTCTGCATTTTTATCTCATCCACCATGTCTACGTTTACTACTTGGGCCAAGGCATTAACATCCCATTGTCCATCAGCCATAAAATCCTTCACTAGGGAACCCCAGTTGACTATTTCATTAGCTCTAATAGCCAGCGGTCCTGAACTTAACCACTTATCAAACTGAAAGGAAGAATTCCCCTTCCTTAGGATGATCTTGGTTTGTTCCAGTACCACAATTTTTATTAACATGGCATATTTCAGAAATCTCGAATCTTGGCTTCTTATGGCTCTTTCTCTGAGGTGTTCCTGCCTGTTATACTTTGCTCTCAGGAAGTTAGTCCAAAGATTGTTTTCTGAAAGCAATTTGTAACATAGTTTCATGGCCAGTGCCTTCTGCACATCTTACAAGTCTCTGACCCCCAAACCTCCCTCCCCAACTGGTCTGCAGATTCGTGCCCAGCTTCTCCAATGAAGTTTTTTTTTCCCATCAGAAGCGCCCCAGAAAAAATTAGCAGAAACTGTCCTTATTTCAACCAGCACTCCCTGTGGTAGTTTAAGGACAAAGATTAGGTTCATTGTTTGGCTTGCCATCACATGCTTAATTAGTGTTAGTCTTCCTCCCCGAGTTAACATTTGACCATTCCACCCAGCCATCTTTTTCCTGATTTTACCAATGAGTGAATCCAGCATTTGTCTTGCCAGCCTGCCCGAGGAGAGGGGGACCCCCAGGTAATTCATTGGCAGAGCACCTTCTCTGAAGCCTATGACTCTCTTAATTTGAATTATCCTAGCCAGACTTATGCTTTTTGAGAAAAATAGCTCAGATTTACCTTGACAGAGCCTTTGTCCAGACCAGGAACAATACTCTTCCAATATTTGCTTGATTGCTCTAACTGATAGTATATCTCCACCAGACAGTAGGAGTATATCATCAGCAAACATTAAATGGGAAATGGTTGGACTGCCCAAAGAGTGATAGAATCTCTTGATCCTCCCTTGACTTATACCCCTTCTAATCAGATAAGACAAAGCTTCCTGCATCAAGATGAATAGATAGGGAGACAAGGGATCCCCTTGCCTCAGACCGTGGAGGATTGGAAAAGGCCGAGGCTGGTTCCATTCATTGTGATGGAGTACCATTGCCCTCTCACACATTTCATAATCAGGGCAATAACAATCTCTGAGAACCCTTTTTCTCTGAGAATCTCTTCAAGGAAAGTCCAGCTCACCCTATCATAAGCCTTTTCCATATCCAACTTCATCATAACATTTCCACCTTGGTTCCTCTTATGGATGGGGTGTACCATCTCCTGTGCAAGGGCAATTGTTTTGAAAATTCTCCTATTTTGGACAAAGGCACTCTGCTCTTCATTGATCAGGCTGGGCATGTGGTTGCTCAATCTTTGAGCCACCATCTTTGCCAACACTTTATACATCACATTGCATAGGCTAATGGGTTTGAACTTCAAAAAGCAGTCAAGATTGGTTACTTTAGCAATCAGGGTAATAAAGTTTGAGGAAAAACTTAGTGGCAGAGGGGATCCTGCAAAGAATTCTCTTGCTGCACCAACTAGGTCTGGTCATGTGATGTGCCATGTTATCTTGAAGAACTCTGACCCGAATCCACCTGGTCCCAGTGCACTGCTGCTAGGGATAGACCATAAGGCATCTCTGACCTCCTCCATCGATGGGACCACACACATCTTCACATTGTCCAACTCAGTAAGCTTATGTTCAAAGAGGCCTTGTAGTGAAGATGGGATAACCTGCCTTGGGTTATTCGTATGTTCCTGGAAGAAGCCCACAACAACTTCATGGGTGGCCTGAGCGCCATTTAGGATAACTCTATCATTCAGCGCATCTTAGTGATGCTTTTCTTATTTTGTCGAATTCTGACGGAAGCATGAAATAACTTTGTGTTTTTATCCCCCTCCTTTAGCCAGCTCATTCTTGTCATTTGCGCTAGTCTGATAAACTCCCTGCTCTCCCACTCTTGAAGCTGCGATTGAGTCATCATAAACTCCAACTCTAGATCTTCTGAGGGCTGAGATTGCAGCCTGTGTTCAATCTGTTCTAACTTGAGTTCCAATTTGTGGATGTGAAGCTCAACTATTACAAAAATCTCCTTATTCTATCTTCGCAAGTCTTGTCTAATTCTCTTCATCTTATACCCCAGAGAAGTCAGGCCAACAACCCTCTGCGTGGAGTTCCATACTTGTGCCACCAGTGCTAAGAAGGACTCACTTTCACCCTACATATTAAGGAATTTAAATGATCTGATACCTTATGACTGTACCATTTCCTCTATTTTCACCAGGATAGGAGAGTGGTTCGAAGTTCTTCTCCTTAACAGTGAGTAGGAGCTTCTAGCAAACCGCTCCAGCAGACCTTCATTCACCAAAACCCTGTCCAGTTTTACCCAAATTCTTCTTCTGCCTGGCTTACCATTACGCCAGGACATTGTATTGCCATTCTGTTTTAGTTCCACCAGGCCGCAGTCATGGATACATTCGTTGAACTCTTGCATCAGCCTCAAAAGACGTGTTGCCCCCTATGCGTTCTCTGTCTGATCTAAGAATGTTGAAGTCACCAAGAACCATCCAAGGCATGTTGGCAGGCTGCTGATCTTTGAGAAATTGACACAGCTCCCTACTCTGCGTGTACTAGATCGCCCGTACACAATAGTAACCATAATTTCCACATCCCCCTACCTCCATTTACCAGAGATGGCTTGAGCATGAACTGAGACCACTTTAAACTCTTCTTCACCCTTCCAGAACACCCACAACCTGCCTTGCTACACCTCGTTGGCTACACACAATGGCATTTTGATGGTAATTCCGATCCACTTCATTCTAGACTCAGATAGAAAAAGGTTCAGCAATTGCCAAGAGACTAACTTCTGACCTTTGCTGCCATAGCTGCATATATCTTCTCGAGTTCTGCATTCCTCTGCTATTCCAAAAAAGGGCCTTATTAACCATAAAACCTTGTGATTCTTCTGGATATCTAATTCTCTCTTGCTCCCGCTGTCCTGCACGGGTCATCTACTCCACTCATAGTTCAGAAAGTGAGTTTCTTTGGCCAAGTAGTAGCTCTCCCCGACCATCTGACACCTTCAGTTAGCTCTATGTAGTATAACTTAGCCTTGCCTTTCTTCTTTCTGTGCACTGCCTCCTCGTTTTCAGATAGATCATCTACCTTTGCATCCCTGACCTTGAAAGCTACTGGGTGCGGCCTATCTTGCCCTCCAAGGGGTTTCATGGCTTCCATTAAGTGCTTCTTATCCTTCATATTACGATTGTAGACTTTATCCTCTCGTTAGCTTCGCTCTTGATTCCCATGTTTTCCTCACGAGTGGCCGTGTTGAGCTTCCCAATTCCATATAGGATAACTTCCTCCATTTGGGAGTTCTTTATGATCCCTGCCTCGGGAGCCAGTTGTCTGGTTGAGATGTTCAATCAGCATTGTTCTCTCCAATCTGAGGCCCACGCCACAAGGACATGGGAGCACTCCATCTCATCGCTACCCTGTATCCTCTAGTTTAGGGGTATATTTGGAATATCCTCTTTTCCTTCCTACCTTGCAGCCTAAGAGTCACGTGGCTCATGTGTACTCGTATTCAGAAAGCCCTCGGTGGGCCCACTTGTAGCTCTCCACCCTTTGCTCGACACGCCTCTTGAATTGACAAGATTAGAGGGTCTTGTCGCAACCCATCCATTGATGAATCTTTGAGAATCGGGTTTGCCATTGGGTCCGCCCTTACTTTCTTACTGTGTGAGCGACTTGTTGTCCCTTCCGGCTCTTTGTCCAAGACTGACACCACCTGCTTGAATGCTGCCAGTTCTACAGACGGCTGGTTTGACTTACCAGTCGTTTCCTGGATCTCGGATTTTTCACCATTGCCCCTCGTCGCCGGTGGACCCAATTTTGGCCACTCTTTCGCGTCCAGAGTTGCTTGAACTTGTGCCATTGCTTCAATCTTTCGCAGGGGCCATTTGCGCCCATGAAGCAGCTCCTCCGTCACCCATATGGGGTACTTGACTGATTTAATAGTGAGGGTGAAATCCAGCACCACTTGATCCAGGACTTTCTTCCGGATTAGCATACGGACAGGTCAAAATCCTGCATTTCTGGCGACTACTCCTCAATCTGCACCAAGGAGCCCAAAGGCGGCGCCATTTCCTCAAAATGGCGGCGATTCCACGCTTCCACCGGAATGCATGTTAACTTAATCCACCTATCATTAGGATGAGCCGCAACAAATGGCGTCCATCTCTTAATGTTTGACAGCCCCACTGTCTCCCACTTGTGTACCGGGTTTTCAAACTCGATCATTTCCAATTCTGATTTTGTTTTAATCAAAACCTGTCTCCCTGGTAATAAGGAAACACCGAGGTTCTCCAGACCTTTTCGATTTCGAATCTCTTTTAGGATGTCGTCCTGGGGTACCTCCTGCAAAGTCACAATGAAGCACCGATGGAGCCACCTCATCTCATCTTCCGTTGGCTCGAAGGATATCTGGATATTGTCAGCAGCAAGTTTAACCATGGCATTCGCCACTTTCAGGTGAGGCGGCATCGCCCTTCCCATTTCAGCAGCTCGCTCGGGTTTTGTCTTTGTATATCAGACGACATTGGCCTTGATCTCTTGATCATCCACCTTGAGGGCATTCATTCTAACCATCGTACGACCAACGCTATCTACCGTTTGAAAGTGCACAAATCCAAAGCGTTTCTTTCTTTATCCATTTTCTTCGGAAGAGTTATCTCCTCAACTTTTCCTAACAGATCAAAAGTTGTCCTCACGTCCTTCTCCGTCCATTCCGCCGGAAAGTCAGTGATGTAAAAAGTGACGCCTTGTTCTTTCAGTGTGGCTTCATCTATCCAGGGCCACTTCCCCGCCCCAGGATCTCTCGGCCTTTTCCTGTTGATGAGGTTTCCCCGCCTTCTTTCCATTAACGGTAGTCCACGGTCCTTCCGTCGTCCCCCCTCTGGTGACACAACGGTCTTCATCTGCGTTCTATAGTCAGGGGCATAGACCCCGCCGGTAAAACATTGGCCTCGGCCTGCGTGCCGCCAGACAGCGGCTCTATTTTCTCAACCTCCATCGGAGGGTAAAGTGCAGTGTGTGAAGGTGAGCGTAAAGGGATAGAGAGAAAAGTTTAGAGTGAGAAACTAGCCGTTACAATAATTCCCTATTGAGTATATCTTTAGGTGGCGATATCAACTCTGAAGTGAGTCTGATTTCTTGCCTCCATACTTGCAAAAAAAAATAGCATTTTTATGGTATGATGTACTAATTATTGGTTACTTAAAAGTTTGACATTAATATTTAGTTTTTAACTATAATTGCTCAACAAATCAAGTTTGTTATAGCTTCAAATTTTCTTTTCAGAAAAACTAGAAGAAGAAAAAATCAGTTTTAGCATTTCTTCGGTATTTTTACCTTCAAAATTTATACAAGCCCTCTTGAATTAGGGGAGACCCTAATTATTATCCATAAGAATAAATTCAAAGGCGTGTCCAAGTTTTAATCATGTGTTTCCTGTTAGCAGACAGAGGTCAGCGGAGCAGTTTCGAGCTGGAAACGAGCACCTCGTAGGTATACATATCTATCCCATGTGCTTTTGAAGAAAGAAAATAACTTATCAATCCCTTCATAATTGTTTTGTAATATAAAACAAATATTTATTGACCAACGGAAGTTCGACATAGTTTTTAGCAGAATTTACTGAGAGGGCGATACAAATTTTGCTTCTTAGCATGCTATTTATTTATTGAGTTACCCCCAAAGTATAGTATTTATTTATCAAGCATAGATTCATTTCTTATATAACATTTGGTAGATATCCACTATATTGTTACTAAATATGTTTTTTTAAGTACTTTTAATATTATGAAAAAATGGAATTTTTTTTGAATTTTTTTTAACTAGAGTATTGTACAAAATTGAAAATAAATTTGAGCTCTGCGAAAAGCGTATTACAAATTCACTCTATATCGTGTTCAAAAAAATTCGATTCGTCTGCACGACTGCACCATTGCATCATTTTGAAAAATGAATAAGAAAGCAGATGCCCGTATGAAATACGTTGATAAATTCATATTGGTCAAGGATTCTAGAACGACAAAATAATAAAGTTGTTGAGTATTGAAAACACAAGTTCAAAGATGTCAGCTTTACTGTGATGGATCCCAAGACTCAATCCACATTCCCCACTTGCATTGCATGATTGACGTGAATTCCTCCCAGTTTTACTCTAGTGTTTTTTTAATGAGTAGAAGAAGAAAGAAGTCCTATATCTTAATTTAGAACTCGACCAAACCAAATCAAACATACGCAGTAAAATTCCGCCCGTAAGCAGGGTCTTTGGAGGATAAGATGTACGCAGTTATTCTCCTATCACAAAAGAGATACAGAGACTTTTTCCGTAGAGATCCCAGCTCGAAGAGATTTTACAAGAAGGAAAGAGAAGAAGAAAAGAAGGGATGCGATATAAATCAAAAGAGAATGAAAAAAGAAAAAGAAGTAAGAAATGAAAATAAGTACATTAAAGAAATATAGTTACTGATAAAGTAAATAAAGTAAAGTAACTGATAAAGTAAATAGATACAGCACAAGAGGACACATAGATAGATCAATAAATGTGGTGCCATCGAGACCCTAACTACTACAACATACCTACGATCAAATATGGACCTATATATCTCGACCATCCTTATTATATTATGACATTTATTTTAATATAGGGATTATCTTTACAAAACAAATTGGTGTCAAGGTGATGGTCGGGTCAAAGGTGGACGGAAAAAAAACAGAGACCCAAAATGTTTTTTAGAGGAGCATACAAAAAAGGGTGCATAAAAAACTTTTGAGGGGAAATAACTTTTTTTAGGGAGGTGATGTGAATTTTATAGGGGTGATAAAATAATTTACCTGCTCAATAGTTATGAAAAATAATAATTTTATCAACTATATAAAGATGAAAAAATAAAAGTTAAATCATTTAATACTATCTAATTTGTTTAAACAAATATTTCTCAAATATAGATTTACACAAACAGAACATGATCATTAAATAGAGATAAAAAACCATAAAACAGATTTATAGTCGCATTTGTAGGATCCAAGTCTTTGGGCTGCCTATTCAGGCTTGGTCCCAATCTAACTTTGCTGCCATAGACAATAAGTTAGGATCCTTCATTAGCATCGAGGACACTACTCTCTCTAGACACGACTTGGAGGCAGCTTGTCTAGTGATCCAAGTCCCTATTGGTACGAGGGTGGATAAGTCCTTACAGGTGCTTGTAGATGGAAAAACCTACTCTTTGCATGTCATGGAGTCCTTCCATCCTGAGCCATTTTGTACGGATGATCTTGTTTCTTCCTCTGTCTCAGAACCTATGTCATCTGCTGACTGTTCTGTCGATAGTGATGTGGACTTGATGTTGGCTCATACTAAGTGTGTTAAGTCTGACCAAGACAGGTCCTCCGCGTTGGCGCCCTTGCAACAACCTTCTCTATTAGAAGCTCCCCCTACTCTAGGTCATATGTCCTCTGTTCAACTACCTTGGCAGCCCCTGAAGATCAGTTGGTGGCCTCCTTCATTGGCTGATCTTAGTACTAAGGATGTGGTGATTGAGCTTGAGCTGTCATCGGAAAAAGACCTGTCTGTGTCCATTTCTAAGCTCAATTCACCCATTACCTTATCTTCTGAGGCTGACAAGAGTGTGCCTCCTTCATTGGCTGATCTTAGTACTAAGGATGTGGTGCTTGAGCTTGAGCTGTCATCGGAAAAGAACCTGTCTGTGTCCATTTATGAGCTCAACTCACCTAATACCTTACCTTCTGAGGCTGACAAGAGTGTGCCTCTCCCGGATCCTATCATGGTATCCAGAGCTAGTTCTGCTGGGGAGGAATGCCTGATCTCCTCCCACTTTCCTATCTAGAGGTAGCTGCTTCAGCCTCTAAGGAAGTAGTGCCTCATCCTGATGTCCTATCTCTTGATGTCTCACCACCTCCTTAAGCTTACTCTCACAGTGATTTGACTGATATTCCAATTACTATGGAGGAGTTCCCCCACTCTTTCTTGGCCATAATGCAGTCAACGTAGTTAGCAGTTCCAAGTTCCAGTTGCTAGCTAAACCTATGGCCACTAGGGGTAGGCCTAAAACAAGGAATCAAACTCGTAAGGAAAATGATCCAGCTAGAACCAATAACTTGGCCATTCTGGATGAGTGGCTTGGTCAATTGGGTGTTCAATCATCTATATGCCCTCCCCTGCCTAGTGTTCACCGGGAGGGTATTCCTTTGCAACATATTCTATTTGTGGACTCCATCATGGCCATTATTGCACAACTTGGTGTTGAATATGGCAATCATCACACTGAGTTTCACTCCCTGCTTGTTGATATGACCAAGCCCTGCAGTGTTGCGGCTTACAGCCAAGGCCCTGCGCCCTTATCTTCCCCTCAGGGGGTGGGGAATAAGCACTGCTCATGAAGCTGATCACCTTCACTGTCCGGGGTCTAGGTAGTCTTGAGAGAAGATGGTAGATCAAACAGCTGATTTTTAAGGAGAAAGTGGATTTTATTAGCCTGCAAGAAACTAAGCTAGCTACTGTTGAGATGTCTCTATGCTCTTACCTATGGCATAATTTAGAGTTTGATTGGTGCTACACTGGATCGGATGGCTCTTCTGGAGGCCTCCTCTATTTGTGGGATAAGAAAAAATTTCAAAGAGTCTCCATGTTTGATGGTGAAGGTTTCTGAGATGTTTCAGGTTTCTGAGACGTTTCAGGTTTCTGGTCTGGAGATACATCCATTTCTCATATGATTAACGTTTATGGACCTGGAGACATAGCTAGTAAACAAAATCAGTGGCAGCATCTATCTGATTGCCTTCAACCTTTTACAATGGATAAGTGCTATTTGATGGGAGATTTTAATGCTATCTTGGCACTTAATGAAAGAATAGGGGTTGCTAGTCAGAATTATGTGCAGGAGGTTGCTTTATTCAATGCTTTTATCTCTAGCTTGAAATTACAGAACCTCAGCATGGAACGCAGAAGATTCACTTGGTCCTTAAAGTCCTTAAAAGCTTTGAGCCGGTTGGATAGGTTCTTGGTCAACTGTCAATGGCTTGATTCAGGTGATCCTGGTGTTACATGGAGGCAAGTGGGCCTTGACAAAGAGGGATCGGACCACTGCCCAGTGAGCCTGATTAATAGTCTGCAGAACTGGGGCCTCAAGCCTTTGAAGGTCCTTGATACCTGGTTGCTAGACAGGAGCTTTAATAGTTTAGTTGTGCAGGCCTGGAATATTCTGTGTGTTGATGGCTTCTGGAGCTTTAGGATAATGGTGAAGATCAGGCTTCTTAGGGAGATGATCAGACAGTGGTGTAATGATATTCCAAGAAACTTATCACAGGAAAGACAAACTATACTCCAAAACGTAGGCTCATTTGAAAGGGCAGCTGAAACTGTTCCTTTGTCTGTCAATGATCAACTCCGGCTGGCTGCCCTTCAGACCCAACTGGATAATATCTCCAAGCAGCTGTGCAGTACTGCCTATCAAAAATAAGGATCAATTGTCTTAAGCAAGGAGATGAGAATACTGCCTATTTCCACAACAGTTTGAAATCCTCCAGAGCAAAAAACAAGATAAATGGAATCTGGAATGAATCTATGTACCTTACTAAGAAATGCTTCTTTCTGCATTTTAAAGAATAGGTTTACTGAAAAATTGGCCAATAGACCACTTGGACTTAGGCTCCAGGCACTTGATCCGACTCAAAAAATGACTCTGTAGCAACCCTTCTCTGTTGATGAGGTCCTCTTGGCTATTTCTAATTGTGGCAGTCACAAGAGTCCGGGTCCGGATGGCATCGATTTCCACTTCATCAAACACTTCCTCCACCTGTTGCAACCTGGCATCATGCAACTTATGCTCGAATTCTATAGAAGAGGCAGACTGGCTAGAGGAAGCAATGCTTCTCATATTGCCTTGTTAGCTAAATCCTCTTACCCTCTTTATGTAAAGGACTTTAGACTAATTTCTCTTATCAGTAGCATGCCTAAAATCATTACTAAAGTCCTTGCTAATCGGATAAGGCTTGTTATGGATGGACTAATCAGCATCAACCAATCTGCATACATTAGAGGGAGAAGACTCTTGGATAGTGTCATTGCTGCAAACGAGATCATTGATGAAAACAGGAAGCTCAAGAAGCAAGCCCTTATATTCAAAGTTGATTTTGTAAAGGATTTTGACACACTCAACTGGGATTACTTGATGCAGATCATGAATATTATGAATTTTCCCTCCTGCTGGACGTGGTGGATCAGAGGCCTCTTTGAGTCCTCATCCATTTCAATTCTATTTAATAGGAGCCCAACTAAAGAGTTCTATCCCATGTGTGGCATCAGGCAGGGTGACCCCCTATCCCCTTTTCTTTTTCTCCTAGCTGCAGAGGGGCTCTCTACCATGATCAATAGGGCCATCAGCCTTATTCTCTTCAAATGTCTGAGTATTGGCAGGAACAAGGTTCAAGTCTCTCACTTGCAGTTTGCAGATGACACTATTATCTTTGGACAAGCTGACTGGGATTCAGTGTTAGCATTCAAAGTCATTTTCCTCAATTTTGAACTAGTCTCAGGTTTGAAAATCAACTTTGCAAAGAGCAAGCTTATTGGTGTTAATGTGCAACCACAAATCTTAGATGAAATGGCTGCTTTTCTGCACTGTCAGCCAGCTACTCCTCCCTTCATGTACTTAGGTCTTCCTGTGGGTACTAGTATGAGGAAATCCTCCTCTTGGCAACCTGTCTTGGACAGATATAGCAAGACCCTTTCAGCCTGGGAACATAAGTGGTTATCTACTGGAGGTAAACTCACTCTCCTTAATGTTGTGCTAGCAGCTCAGCCTTCCCATTATTTCTCATGTTTATGTGCTCCCAAGACCATCATCAAGCAGCTGACTTCAATCCAAAGAAGTTTCTTCTGGGGCAACTTTAATAACAAGACAGCTATGCTTGTCCTCCTGGGAGAAACTCACTACATCCTTTTCTGGTGGTGGTCTTGGAGTGCGTTGTCTAGCCTCTTTCAATGTAGCTATGTTGGGGAAATGGGGGCTTCAGCTACTAAATGATGACCCTTCATTAGCTACTGCTATCCTGGGATCAAAATATGGCAGCAGTTCTCCTGTCTTCATGGCTGGTTTTAGGGTAATACATCCTCTTCCCATAGTTAGCTGTCCTTCAGTTGGTAGACCTAGAGGTAGGGGTTATGCCTCTGAATGGTGGTCCATACTACATGAGATCTTGAGCTGTTTGCGGTTCTCTGATAATATTTTTCTTCAGCTTGGGAATGGATCAAGAATTGGATTATGGAGGGACAAGTGGCTGAATAACACTGTTTTGGCAGATCTTTTTCCAAGGCTGTTTAGGAATGAGATGTGTAGTGATATTAGTGTATCTGAAGTTGGGCAGTGGGTTAATGAAAAGTGGATTTGGTACTGGAGGTGGAGGAGGGATGTAAGGTGTTCTGAATCACATGACCTTGCAGAGCTATCTAGGCTCCTGCTGGACATTGCCCCCAGCCTTTGCTTAAGGACAGGTACATATTTAAACTCAATCATCATGGAACCTACAAAGTCAGTGATGTGTACAAGGCTATCACTTCAGGTACGCAACATGTTTTCTCTCCTTCTCACATTGCACTTACTAAACTGATTTGGGATAGCTTCGCCCCAAAGAAGGTTTGCATCTTTGCTTGGCACCTGATCCAACTTTCAATTCCTACTAAAGATCTTTTGCAAAGGAGAGGTATCATCTGTGCTAATCATGAGATTACCTGTCCTCTTTGCTGTTCTCAAGAGGAGTTCGTCTCATACCTCTTCTCTGAATGTTCGTTCACAAGCATACTTTGGCTGGAAATTATCTCTTGGTTATCCCCGATCCCTGTGCACAATGCTTCTGGAGGTGGTGTTGTCCCTAACTTAATGGAGCACACGATCTCAGCCCCTCGGGGCTTCAACATGTCTGCTTGGAACTCAATTTGGATGTCCATGGTTTGGTCCATCTGGAAGGCCAGGAATAAAGCACATTTCGCAGCCAAAGTAGCTATCAGTCACCTCCTACTTCATGACATTCAAAGGTCGGTATGGCTGTGGCTGCGTGCTAGTAGACAATCTAACCTTTTTTTCCTTTTTAGTTTTGCAAATTGGCTTCTCCATCCTCATGCATGCCTCCACTTTTAAGTCTGCAAAGATCAAGCTGTCCATTGAGTATCACTGCAACTTAGAAGCAATCTACATTCCTGCAAGCTAAAAGTCTGCTCAGCTGAAGGGTGGATCAAGGTTGCTAAAAGGTAGCGATGGCTGTACTTATTTTCTTTAGCTCATGATCTAGGACAGGTCATGAATGACACAAGAGGTCAATGTCCTGTGCACATGTTGAAGCATTGTGATCTGATGTAGCTGACCATGTATCTATGTTTGATGCTAATAATGATCAGGCTCTCTTGAGTAAGTGACTAAGTGGTTTTCAACCTGTGCTATCTCATTATTTGTTTCTTTCAACACGGTACAGGGTAGGGTTGGGAGGCTTCTTTTCTTCCATACTTGTGGGGCGCCAGTAACATGTATTCACCTGAGCTGTAAGCTTGAAGTGCTTCCTAGAGCAAAGGTTTGAAAACAATCCATGCTAAATCTTGAACAGTTTAACTATTTTCCTACTTCTCCTCGGTACAGGGTGGGTTCAAGATATGTTGAGACAACATTGGAGGCTTTATCATTTCTTACTGACTCCACGTGATCCCACTGTGAGTTGATCAAAGTAAAGGGTATAGAGGGGCCATATCAGACATTTGAGATACCAAACTAATTTGTAAAAGAGGGGTTGTGTTGGGTTGATCAGCAATCAAACGACTACGATGCTATAAGGTTAACAGGCCGAGCAATATCAACTACTTCGGTAAAGACTCCTGCTGACATACTTGGTATGGTTGCCCTCATAGTTGAATGTCAGTAGATCAATGTTGTTGTAACCACTAAGTCTTTGTTTATTGGATTATAGCAACAATCTCATGACTATGATACTATAAGGTGTGCAGGCAGAGCTGGATTTTTTGGTACTGTAATGACTCCTGTAGCCATTACTTGGCAGCCTGCATAACTGACTGTCACTTGATCAATGCTGTGAAATACCCCCACCTCATCTCATCCTGTGCGAGAAAAACTATGAACCATGTACTTTTTGGTTTTCCGCTCTTTTACACTTTCTTATCACTTATAAGAAAGTTTGTACATATTTTTTATCAATGAAATTTGGCTTTACTAAAAAAAACTGAAATAAAAATAATTCAAACAAAAAAACTAAATAAAAATTATATTGAAAAATGTCAGAAAGAGTTTGAGAACTCAAAATCCATACGGGAAAAGATCATCAAGCCATAGTTAGAAAATTATTGTGAAAAAAATGAGAAGAAAGACAACTTTTTTAATTTTATATGAGGAGGAGGGGTATGTCTGTAAATTTAAATATGAGTTTGATTATAAATAAAATTGGATTAAATTTTTTTAAAAAAATGGAGGGGGACCTAGGCCCCCAGGGGTTCATCCGCGGACCCACGGAGGGTCATGGCCCCCTTGCCCCCATCCTCCATCCACCCACAGTCGGGGTGAAGGAGGAAAACTACTTACCTCCTAGGTCCGCCATTGATCAAACCCAAAAATTATGAATTTATCGAAAGAAACCTCTATATCTTCATATTCTTAGGTTTACATCAATGCCAAGCATAAATTTGATCTTTCACTAAATTAGTCTTTGATAAAGTGGTGGTTCATTTCATTCCATTTTTTGCATTCAATTATCGAGTAAAATATTGTCAAGCAATAGTCATAAATATAATATAAAATAGTTGATTCCTTCGTTGCACCTTCTAACCTTGGGGGTTGATGTTGACTTTCTCCGGGAATTTCAACCCCCCATGTTTCATACACTTTGACTAGAGGTGGGCATAGCCCGTACTGCACGGTTTATGGGCTGAAAAATTAAATTCAGCACGCGCACGATTTATAAACATGTGCTTGCCCAAAAATGCATTTTTTTAAACGTGCGTGCCTAGAGGGTCTCTCTCTAACTCTAGAACCAGTAATCAAGTTCGAGCTCACTGGCACGCATAAAAAATGTGCCGTGTCGAGTTAGCCCACGTATAAACGGGGCACACACGTTTACACATTTTTAATTTAATTTTTAATTTTTTTGATTCGTTATAAAACAAATGTAATTTAAATGAATTTTTTTTTAAAAAAATTAGGTCTGGGCCAGCCCGCACCAAAAACACGATTTACGAGCTGAATTTTCAAGCCTGGCACGCGCACATTTTGTAAAAGGCGCGGATATTACAAGCATATTTTTTTAAAAAGAAAAATTGGCACGCACGTACGTTTTATTGCAGGCAGTTTAGGCACGTTTGCACGTTTTTTCTGTGCGTGCCATGCCTAGATCGTTTGCACGCGCACATTTGCATGTCTCTAACTTTGACTTACCTTCCTCTTCCTTCAGGTCCCTTTTAATATTATTATTGATGTGATCCAAGATGCAAATCAAGGATAAGTCCACGTGATGAAATAGACGAGTTTGGTATGATTTGCATGACCTTGGTCAAAGATGGACAATAATTTTGGTCAACATACATTCAAGACAAGAAGATTGAAGGGTCGGTAAAAGTAGTTGGTTAAAGGTCAAGGGTTAAAATACTTGGAATGACTTGTTAAAGTCAAAGCATTTGGAAGGTTTTGGTCAAAGCATTTGGAAAAGCTACACAAGGCCGAATGTTACTTATATGGTTCAACAATTAAGCCAGTTTGTTCATAGTCCTCATGATTCTCACTGGACTGCAGCCAAGCATGTCCTCAGGTACCTGGCGGGTACTCAGACACTTGGTCTTTTCTATTCCAACTCCTCTTCTTGCAACTTGACTGCATATAGTGATGCGGTTTGGGGGAGTTGCAAATCCTCTTGTCATTCCTTGACTGGTTACGACATATTTCTGGGCTCTAGTATTATCTTGTGGAAGACAAGAAGCAACCAAGTATTACTTGTTCCTCTGCTGAGGCCGAACACAGGGCAATGGCTATGACTGTCCGAGAATTGCAATGGATAACATTGATGCTGACTGCTTTTAAGGTTGTATAAGCTCTTCCCATTCCTTGCTTTTGTGATAATTGTGCAACGCTAGATATCACCGCTAACCCCGTCTTTCATGAGTGCACTAAACACATCGAAGTGGACTGCATTGTAGTGCAGGACCAATACAAAAATGGATTGCTGCTACCGCAACATATATCCTCTCAGCGGCAGCTGGCTGATATCTTTACCAAGGCACTTGGTGCACCTGCCTTTAACTATATACTAGGCAAGATGAGCTTGTGGAACACTCATCTTGAAGGGGGTGTGTGTGTGTTGAACTCCCAGAATATCCTAGTTATTCACGATGGTGATTCAAAGAAGATGAGTTGCTTGGTTACGGAGACTGTTGCTCAAGCAATGATGAATGAAGATGTAGTGCAGAAGAGTAAACCCAGGCAAGATGAAGTTGTAATCGCCGATAAAGACGTTTATCTCAGGTTTAAGTGAAAATGCGACTTTGGAGTTCAATGATAAACAAATAGAAATACGACACGTGGCTGGCCATTAGATTTTTGATCCACATTGATTTGACGGATGCAGGAGAATGCGCATTTTACATCTTGTAACTTCTGTATGTTTAATGTTTATGTGAGTATAAGACTAGATACAACAACTGATTTGTAATTTAATTTGAGAAAATTGGAGGTTATGAAATGAAAGAGGCGGTTTTCTATTTCGTCCAGCTCTTCGTCAATTCTCTGTTTTTCGTTTCACTTTGCACACGACAGTGTTAAAATCTCTCAATTCTAGAGAGAAGATAAACATGAGGGAGATGTACATCCTCCTTATTAGAGAAAGTGGATCAGTTGGTTCAAGTTCTACATGATCCCACATTAACACACGAGAAATGATATAGCGCAAAAATTCTGGTGCAAGAATTTCACAAGAATGATGGGCCCCGTGTGTTTAACACCAAATTGACGATTGAGATTGATGTTTAACATGTAAGATTGGTGTTTAACACGCGGGGCCACCATTCTTGTGGTTTTCTTGCTAAAAATTCTTGAACTATATCATTTTCCCTAACACACTTGGTTTGTCATCCTTCTCTCTTGGAACAGAAGATGATTGTGCTAATCCACCATGATTATTGCCATATTGGATGTAAGGCATAAAAGGAAAAAAGGTTGTGACTGAAAAGCACATCTTCTCGCTAATGAATTCCCTCGGATTAGAGACTTAGAGTAGATATGCTGCACAATTTCAAGCTGTAAACTGGGAGTACTTTTCTGTAACATAATGAGAAATATAAACGCAGAGCTTGAAGGTTAACACATTCCCTTATCCAACTATCTTCACACATTCAAATCCAACGTTCACTTCACGGGTGTTTTGTGTAGCATTTTTATGCTTATAATTGGCTTATAAGTACCTTTTTTTTTAAAATGAGGAGTTATTTTTTGAAAAAATGTGCTTATAAGCCAATTATAATTTTAAGAAGGCTGCGCAAAACAAAGATTTAAAGCATGAAAAAATTGGTATATTTAGTATTATTAAATGTAACATTAATTTTTAGATGAGTAAATGTCATATACATGTAGAATGAATGAAGAAGGAATATGTGAGGAGAAACTTAAAGTATGAGATGAAAAGAAAAGAAAAGAGAAAAGAAAGGAAAGAAAGAGAAGAAAATAGAAAAAAAAAAAAGTTTGAGAAAAAAATTGTGAGAAGATTTTTGAGAATTTTGAGATAGCTTGTTTGCTCACTTTAATATTTGATTTACATTTGTTTACACTTTCCCAAATACTTTACAACACGTTATTAATACGACTCTACTACTAAGCTTCTAGCATTCTTTCTGAGGTAAAGCTAATTAATTATTATTATAATATCTAATATTTTGAAACTTGAGTTTGCGGCTTTAGACAATACAGGAAAGAGTTACTTGTCATGGATTCTTGACACGGAAATCTATCTAGATGCTATGGGTCTTGGAGACACCATAAAAAATGAAAATAAAGCATCTCGACAAGATAAAAAAAAATAATGATATTTATTCGTCACTATATTGATGAGGGGCTTAAAGCAGAATACCTCACTATACAAGATCCTGCAGATCTTTGAAAAAATCTCAAAGAGAAGATATGATCACCAGAAAATGATGATACTTCCGAAAGCTCCTTATGATTGGTTGCATTTACGCTTACAAGATTTTAAATCAGTAAGCGAATACAATTCTGCCATGTTTAAAATCAGTTATCAACTGAAGTTATGTGGTGAAAAGCTTACCGATGAGGACATGCTAAAGAAAATATTCTCTACTTTTCAAACCACTAATATGCTCATGCAACAGCAATACCGTGAAAAGGTTTTAAGAAGTACTACGAACTAATTTCGTGTCTTCTTGTGGCTGAACAAAATAACGAGTTACTAATGAAAAATCATAAATCACATCCAAGTAATTCTGTTCAATTCATTGTATGTATCAAACATAAAAAAGTTTATACAAATAAAGAAATCATAAAATTCTGATTTTTTTCATAATAGTGCAAAATTTATTACGTAAATGTAAAATCATTACGCAGGCACATATACTATTTTTTTCCACTTCAATCCTATGTGAGATAGATCATGATATTTACTAAATCTACCAAAAATTAATATCAGGCAATAACATTTATGCGATCATGAACTTAATTTTGGTCACTAATCAACACAATTAATTTGTTAACACATTACATTTTAATTTAACTTTGTAGATATGCAACATATTTAATTTATGTACGCATGGTTATCATTACAAAACAAAGTTGTGTTCCCTAAACACATTTAACCTGAAGTACAAATATTAAAAGAAAGCAATGACATCTATATTTATTGCCTCATTTCAAATTAGACAATTAACTCTTTTTACAATTTATTTTTCATAAAACTCACCCATTTATGCCCATTAAATTCTCTAAAGCCATTCACACATATCTAGTTTTATGGGAATAATACCAAATGTATTGATTCATGAAGAAAAGTAAGAAGACAAGTAATATAGCGCAAGAATTATAGGCGCAAGAAATACAAGAAAGGTGGGGTCTGTGTGGATGAACGGTTGGGATTCGTATTTAACACGTGTGGATTGATGTTAAACACTCGGGCACTATAATTCTTATGTTTCTTGTACCTATAATTCTTGCGTTATATTTCTTATATTCGTTCTCATGTAAGAAAGATGAAATTAAATAATTCACTGTCTATTTTTGTTCAAAGTCATGAGATATATCATATATTTATGGTTTGTATTGCACATAAGCACATTAAAACAAAATCCCATTGATTCCCCTTGCAAATTAAGGTAATTAATTGAGGGAATACATTAAGTTACCTTAATTAATACCATAATTAAACGAATTGGTTAAGACAAATTTCCGTTGAGTTTCTAATATGCTCGAACCTGTTTTCGTACTCCACGTGAAATTCAAGAAATACAGAAAAAAATCTTTCTTACTTTCAAATCACAACATTTGTTTTTCCATGTAATCATTCCACCTAGCTTTGGATGACACAAGTCAATAGAAAGTAGCATAAGGTAATCATATTTTTTCTTTATTAAGAATATTATTGCTTCTTGAAAAAACAATTGTCCCTAAGTATTGCTTCTTGAAAAAAAATCGAAAAACAGTTTTAAAAGCAAAAAGTACTATGCACTAAAATCCAACACGAAATTGGTTGTGTAATCATGATTTCTTGCAGGTAAAAAAAAATCCGTAATGTACTTTTATAACATAATAAATCTTTTCTAACAATGAATTGAAAAACAATTAGAATTACTATGAATAGGTTGAACTTTCATTTCTTACCTTTTTGACATGCATCAACATAATCATAAACATATTCAGCATCAGAAACTTTCAACATAGTTTTGCTATGAACATAAGAAAACAACGTAGATATGCTTTAGGTAAATAAAAATATGGAGAAAAGCAAATCACATTGATAACGTATTGTAATCTAAAAATTTTGCGAGAAAAAATTGAAGTGATTAAAATACTTGTCAAAAGTATGTATATTATTAAGATGGTAGGGCAGGATATACATGCTTCACTTTCAGGGAATCATCCACTAAATTCATCCTACCAGGACCAGAGCTCTTGGTTTAACTAGTCTACGACCTGTATTTACCAATTTTGTTTTGCTTTCTTTTTTCGTTTTTGTTTTCCATTTTTGTAAATATCTTACACTATATATATGAAATTTTGCTTATAAAAAAAATATGTATATTATTTTCATTAGACATTTTATATATAGAGATTTAAAACCGAGAGTTACAAAAAATATAAATCCTAAAACGTTCACAATCAATACACATTTATATATAATTATATATGTTTACAACATGAGCGAAATAGTTAGCTATATATATATATACATATACACTGTACAACCAAAACCGAAGTATGTCGTCGACAAACAAATTGGACCAATAAGTACAAGTGAGGGTGGTTTAAAGGTCACACCAGCTTTTGATTTCAGCTTCTTTCAGGCTTGAGGCATTCATAGAATAGAATGTATACATGATCAGTGTTGCTCCGCGGCACCAAAGTACGTCTGGATAGCGGATTCATCCATCATCCCCACGTTCTCATCATCGAAAAACAGCCGATGGTGGTGGTCTTGACCAGGCTAACGTATTGGCCATGATTTGGATCGCTCCCAACATGAACAACCACGACAAACAATGAGTACTGTGTCTCCACATCCTCCAAGGTGTTGCTGAGTTTCAGTTCTAGGGGGGACACGACACGGTAGGACAATTTCTTGTGCCGGTTCAACTATTCCATGAACTCGAATCACTTGAGATGAATGACGAGGATATGAGGTGGTTTCTTGATCTTCATCCTCTTCTAGGCTTCTTGCACACTGAGTTCAAAGTTGCAAATTAATCATGCTTTTTCATGATAATATGGTGAAAGTGGCAGAGGAAGCATGATGTGAATTTTTGCTAGCGGAATGTAAATGTGGAGTCGGAAACTTACTTTTGTATCAACAAAAACACACGAATGACACAAATTTCGAAGTTAACGAAAATAAAAGGATAGATTGTGCATCCCAACAAAAAGTTACACGAAATAGAAGGATGAAAAAGAACGGAGATGGAAGAAACGTATTATGCCGTAGAAACCTAATCAAACATGGAACAATTCAACCCCTAGCCAACTACTATGCTATAAATGAATGTAAACCAGAGATTAAATCAAACACCTACCTAAGGATCTATTATATGAAAAATATGAGTATCATAGAACCAACCTTTACATGTATCCTAAAATGCATGCAACCTGATTCTCTTCAGAATAGGAATTCAATAAACAAAGAGATTTCTCTCAAAGCTCATAATGAAATTAACGTCTAAAATCTCTTTTTGTCAGCATATGTCTTGAGAAGTCTTTTGTCACTGGGTATTATTTTCAGTTCGATCAGTACACGTTCAGACCTTCGATCTCCTATAAAATCCAGATTGCGCAATGCTGCAAATAGTAGATTGTGAATGAACGAAAGCAGTCTGTTCCAAAATTTATATCTCACGATCGGACCGTTCAAATCCAATCTCTTTTCAACATGATGACACCCAATTTGACTCCATTTAAATTTGCAGACCGATCCGACCAAGTTTGTGTCTCTGATTAAAAGTAACAATGAAACTGCGCTTTGTTATAATTCACACCACATGGTCTAATTACTTTAAACCATGCAAGAATCCAAATTTGTCTTGGGCCTCTAACATTCACATCATCCTCTCGCTCCTTGGAAGGATTCATCCTCTAATCCAAATCTTTATGTGAATTTGAATACTCTGTATAAGCTGATAACAGGATCAAAGTTTCTATTGAATATCGTATCATTCCCCATTTCTTAAAGAGAATTCGCCCTCGAATTTTGATTTTGCGATTGATATTCTCAATAAATCATAAGGACTGCTCACATAAATAGTGCTCAAAACAGGACACAAATTCATTGCAAACCTGAAAGGTGGTTCATCTTCAAAACTACATTGCTCCAATTCTGAACCAAAAATCACAGTCGCAACGATCACTGGTATACTATCAATGTCAAATATTCCTTGAAAGGTTCCAGTCCAATCCCATCGTGATAGCATTGCATTCAAGCCCGTCGCAGGTCCTGATACAAATCGAACAAGGTGATCTGATTTGGATATCTCTGCTTGTAAAATAGAACTTGTATTCTTTCCCGTGTTTTCCTCAAGTGAAGACTCAATTATAGGAACTACCACGATGTCGGTTGGTGAACTCAAATCTTCTTCTGATTTCTCAACAAGAAATGAAACATCTTGTGAAACAACTTCCTGTCTTCTTGAATATGTCAACTCAGTGTTCACAATCTCGTCGGTCATGACTAGGCTAAGGACGCTTGGATCGATCTCCTCAATCTCATCCTCACTATATACATCTTCCTCGTTGGTCACCTGCTGATCAGATTTTGAAGTATCCCTTTTAGGCCATTAGTTCACTCCTTTCATAGAAACAAGGGATTTTGTACGATTAGCAGCTTGTTCTCAGAAATGTCGCTCAATCATCTCTGCATAGTACAGTAATTCCTCAATACCCAGAAAGTGAAGGATGTACCTATCCAATCGGCACCGAATATTCTAATTGAGGCCATAGATGAATCTAGCTTTGGCTGACTCAACATTTTCTTCTACTCCTGCTTTCAATTTCAAAGATATTCTCTTATGATAATATTCAATAACTGAACGATTACCTTGGCGTAGATCTAGCAATTGATCTTTCAGTTGACGAACATAGAAACCAGGAACATAAGCTTTCCTCATATGAATCATAAAGGCTCTCCATGTCTCAATCGGTGCTTCCGAATCTCGATCCCTATTCAGCTTAAAATATTTCCATCAAGTAGAAGCGTCATCTTTAAATTAGAGATAGTTAATTTTACCTTGATACTTTTCGAGAAGTTATGAAGCTCAAAGATGTGCTTCATTCTTTCCTGCCAAGCCAAAAATGATTCAGGATTAGGCCCACCATAAAATTTCAGGATGGTCTGCTTGATATTTCTCAATGAATTTGGATCCTCAGTCTGCCCTCAAATATCAACACGGATATCATCCTCATCCTCCTCACGGACGTGTACATCCCTATTGACAGAAGGGTCATTCCTGTGGTCTTGAATGGGGAGGTCAGTGACTGCAACCCCTGGTGCGGGCAACCTAACTAGTAACTCCCTGAAAATGGTCTCAAAGTTGGTCACACGGTCATCTATTACAATGGATGTCAAACTACCATCATCTTTCTTTTTTGTCATTGCTATCATCTGCACTGTAAACAATCGAACAAGCACTAGAAAAATAAATTTAGCAAGAGCTCACTCCCCAGATGTAAACCCCAAATTTACTCTTTCCAATTTCTCTCAAAAAGGCTTAGAATATAGTAAGGGGACGGTTCACTCGCTGTTACCACTATCTTTATTTTGTCGAATTCCAATTCAAGTACAATGAGAACTAAGGTGCAAAGAGCTACTAATAGATGCAAATCAGACAAGAAACACGGTCAGCAGCCACTATAGATTAATCTCAAACCAAACAGCTCAATACAAATGAGGAAGAAATTGAATGAAAAATAACCCAAAAACTATGAAAATCACTGAGATGAATCAAAATTTTATTTCAAGGATGAAAGATAAGAT
>JAOWBN010206185.1:3398-14323 GCA_028565015.1 Pinguicula moranensis | reverse complement strand
AGCGGATAACGTAAACCCTCCAAAATTTCCGGATAGAATAGATGGACAAAATGTGCCGTAATCTTGGGTTCCATCCCTTTTTTGGGTCGCGGGTTTAAAATTGTGTGGCTACCAAACGTCAGCTTAACATGGATAACGATTAGGCAGGCCAAGTTAGCCGTCTTCTTACTGGCTATGAAACGCAGCCTTAGAGTTCAAAATCTTGTTAGTTTCTTGACTATTTTAATTCATTGGTTTGCCTTGTTTCTTATAGATTTCAAATGTACTTCATGGCGTCTTCATGAAAAATTTGGTCACAACCGCAATGTATCATTTCAGCATCCAATTAAAATCAATTTCACTACTTTATTTAGTTTATAATTATATATGATCTCAGGAACTGTATTTCTTGTCATCAGTCATGCACAGTATCATATACTCTTGACACTATTTCCCCATCCTCTTCAGGTGCAAGGTTACTGTCGAGAGATTCAGAAATGTCAAGTCTATAGGAATTGGTAAGTCTATTATCATGTGGAACTGTATCATTTCTGTTTCTGTTTCTGATATGTTGTTTCCAATTTCCATCGCCAACTGCATCCGGTTCTTGGCAAATAATTTTTTCAATGCATTACGAGTCTAGTGTAATGTTAGTTCATATATCCCTTTTTTAGTTAAGGTATCTCTTTGTGAAGCATAATTTCTTTATGGAAAGAAGTAGTATGCTCAAAGTAAACTTTTATTTTGGTAATTAAATTTTATTTATTACTGGCGAATAGCCAAGTATTACATATATGTGTTTTTATCATAGCCTCCCTTAATACGGTTGTGCGGATATTCATACAAAAAATAAGTAATTAACTGAACATAAGGGTCTATCCTCGTCTTGGATTCCACGAAATAATGTTGCTGCATGACTCTGGATGTTGCCTCCATTTGCTGACTGTAGCTCCTACAGTTGTCTTTTGATTTGCCTTAAGCCAATGCCATAGACTCATCTTTACCATATCGAGCACCTGCAGGTAGTCTGTTAATGCTTCCCAGCGAATATCATTTCTTTCTTTCCAAACAAGCTAGGTCACCGATTGCCAGACCCCTTTCCACAGGCAATCTCCTTGATTTCCTTTTATTAATCCCATATGTTGGTTGAAGTGTTGCTGCAGTTTGTTGTGTCCTACATATGTTAGCCAAAATCATTTGTATACCTCGCACCATAGTTCCCATGCCTCTTTACATTGAAGAAATAGGTGAGAGGCACTCTCTTCAGCCGAGCCACATAGAACACATCTCAGTTCATTTTGGTCGAGAGCCATTCCTCTCCTGTTCAGGTTTGTCATTGTTGGTAATCTGTCTTGCATCAACCTCCAGGAGAATGTCTGGACCCGCCCGGGGCTAAAGTTGTTCCACACTTAAGCTAGTTGTGGTTGTAGTTCTGTTCGTCCCTGCAAGGAATTTATTATTAAGTATGCTGAGGAAACTAAATACATACTTGTAGGGTCCCTTATCTAGTGCCATTGATCTATCCCCTGTTGAGGCCTCTGCACCTTCTCCAGTCACTGTAAAAGCTCACTAAACAATGTGTTCTCTCTACCCCATAGTGGCCTAATAAATTGCAGAATCCAATTCGTTCCTTCCTGTTGATGTTGATATATCTCTGTCACTGAAGAGTGTTTCTGCAAGCTATGTCTGTAAAGCTTTGAATATTGTAATGCCATAAGTCCGTCTCCTGTCCAGTCATGCTTCCAGAAGAGAGCCTTGTCTCCTTCTTTCATAATTAAGCAAGTCCTCCAATTGAACCATCCGGCCTTAGAAGTTCTCCATATGTCCTGCCAGATCTGTGAAATGTCCCAAGGCTGCGTAGTGAGCCGCCAATCACTGAGATGATCTTGCTCCTGGAGGTACTTAGATCTAATCACTTGGTTCCATAAGCTGATAGTTTCTATCCTTAGCCGCCATAACCATTTTGCCATAAGAGTTGTATTCATTGATTGTAGATCTCGAATTCCCAATCCACCATCTGTCTTCTGCTTACACATGTTTTGCCAGGTAACCCAGTGGATAGCTCTTGTCCTGTTTTGCTTCGGTATCCATAGAAAGTTTGTCATGATCTTCTCAATTTTCTTTGTAATCTTCTTTGGCGCTTTGTATATTGACAGATAGTAGATTGGCAAGCTGGGAAGCACCGATTTCAGAAGGGTGATCTTCCCTGCAAGAGATAGTAGTTTTGTGCTCCATGAAGATACCCTTTTCCTTACAGTTTCCACCACTGGTTCCCACAACATACACCTTCTTGGATTTGCACCAATTTGTAGACCTAAATAAGTGAATGGAAGGATAGAGGTGCTGCATTGCACTGTTCGAGCGAATCCCCTTAGCTACTCCCTACTGCAGTTTAATCCATATATATTTCTTTTTGTAAAATTGATGGACAATCCTGATACCAACTCAAATAGCTTCAGAACTGCCTTTACCATGAAAGCATTCCTTTGTGTCCCTTCTGCGAATAGGAGTAAGTCATCTGCGTATTGCAGGTGAGTCACCATATCTACTCACACTTTAATCCTGTTAGTTCTAATAGATCTGCAGCTTTCTTTAGCATCAGATTTAATCCTTCAACATCGATAAGAAATAGAAAAAGGGATAACAGGTCTCCCTGTCTAATTCCTCTTCTCATCTTAAATTCTTCGGAGCTGTTCCCATTTACCAAAACTGCAGCATGTGCTTATGTTACACATTCTGTGATCCATTTGATCCACACCTCACTAAAGCTGAATCCCTCTTCATCGCAAACAAGTAGGGCCAATGAACCAAGTCAAAGTCTTTTGAAAAATCAATCTTTAGCAATACTCTTGACCTTCTACTCTTTTTAGCTGAGTGAATCAACTCAATAGTTATTAATACACCATCTAAAATGTTCCTGCCTTTAAAGAATGTTTTTTGCGAGTTGGAAATCAGCTTAGGTAGCACCTGCTAAAGTCTATTAGCCAGCAGCTTGGCTAGTACTTTGTAGCCACTTGTAACTAAAGAACAACAACAACGTACCCAATATATTCCCAACTAGGTTTGGGTGGGAGGTCAGATGTACGTGGCCTTACCCTTTTAAGTATACAAAGAGGTCATTTTTGTTGCGATCCAATATGCATTGTGTCATTTAATGTATTGAGTTCCAACAACTTCACTTAATAGAAATAGTGAAATTTAATAGAGCAATTTTGCTCTAGTCCATTAATAGCACAAAGTTAAAAGAATTGTCAATGATGACTCTTCCAGCTCCATTTGCAATGCACACAACTTGTAACTAAAGAAATAGGCTTATATTGTTCAATTCTATCATGGTTGCTTACCTTGAGGGCCAGAGTAATGAAGGTGGCTGCCATACCTTTGGATAACCGTCCTTCACTATAAATTATTGTATAAATTTGATAAAATCCTTCTTAAGTGTAGACCAATGCTTTTGGATAAATCTGTTATTGAATCCGTCCAGTCCAGGGCTCTTGGTAGTTGCGCATCTCCAGACAGCTTGTTGTATTTCCTTTTCTGAGAATTCTGCTAATAGAAAGATATTGTCTTCTGCAGTAAGCTATGGTGCTCCTTACACACTGAGGGTTGGCCTCTCTTAGTTTTCTGTGATGAAGTGAGCAGAGAAGTGGTCCCTAATTCCATCCTTGACTTCATTGATCTCCTCTGTCCAGTTGCCATTAACCTTTATACCTTTGATTGCATTTTCCCTCCTATAACTTTAAAACCTTGCATGAAACTATTGCAATCGCCCTCTTTAATCCACTTAGCTAGAGATTTACGCTGCAGAATGCTTTCCTTATTGCTCATAGCTTGTTGTAATTCATTCCAAATTGTTGCTCTATCACACTATGCTTCTTCAGTTGGATTTGTCAATTCGGCCTGTGCATCAAGGCTTTGTAGCTATTTTTTCAGGTCCTCTACCTTACTGTCTATGCTGCTAAAGACTTCTCTATTCCATGTTGTGAGTACTATGCGCAGTCTTTTCATTTTCTCATGCAATACATAACTGGCCCATCCTGTTACTTCTATTGTAGTCCATTCTCTTTCAATAAAATCAGTAAATCCATCTGTATTTTCCCAACTGTTTAGATATCTGAATACGTTAGGTCCCCAGTTCTTATTCTCTGATGCCAGCAATACTGGCCTATGATTAGAAAGGCCCATATCTAACCCAGTTTGGTTACAATCTGGCCATTCGTCCAGCCATTGTTCAGACAGTAACATCCTATCTATGCGGCTGCAACTTGTACCTCCTCTGCTTAAGCATGTGTATCATATTCTATGAATTGGCAGGTCTACTAAGTTATTCCCTTGTATGAACTAACTGAATTCCCGCATTTCTGCTCTTGATTGTTGACTACTTCTTTTGCGTTCAGATGTTCTCCTGGTTGAGATAAAGTCCCAAACAATGCACCATTTAAAAGTTGGGGCTGCTGATATCATGTTAGTTATACTGGTCCAGAGTGCCCTCGTTTGTCTCCTTATATTCGGTGCGTATATGCTAAGGATTTTTACAGGGATCTTATTAACCCCCCACTGACCTTCTACCCCTAGGATTCTTGATGAACTCCATGTATTAAGTTGTACAAATATAGATTGTCTCCAGATGCACAATTGACCGCCTGAGCTTCCATTAGCGTCCGTATGAACACAATCAAAATCCTCATTCGTCCATAGTTGTCTGCACATTCCTCTTATGATTCCACTTTGTTTAGTTTCCTGAATACATAGGAAATCTATCCTATGAACACACACTAGATCCTTGATTTCTAGTTTCTTCCCACTCGTTCCAAGGCCTCGGATATTATAGGTAGCTAATCTCATTGTGTAGCTGGATTTGAGTTGTGTGGTTACTCGTATGTTTTGAGCTAGCTTGCTCATCTCTCTGTTGTAGTTGCTTTAAATGCTCCACCATCTCCTCCCTAGATGAGTTACTCCTAAGTCCTAAATCATCCGCCAAATTCCATATGGCCTCTACCTGTTGTTGTGCACCTTCTATCCTAAGATATCCTTGCTGCTCTGACGATTTTGTGATCTGCCTCTCATCAAAAGCTTCTTCTATTCCAGTAGTTTTCCCTATTTCCAATCTTATCCATATTGGACTCATAGTTGCATCAAAGCGGGATTTGCTTGGGGAATTACCTGGACTCAATCTAAGTGGAGTTGATGTTTCACCCTCCATGATTCTCTGCGCCCGTGCTTTTAGTTTCTCCCCCGATATTTGAACTGGGTTGAGTTTATTGTACTGATTTATCAAAGGCATGAGGTTGAAGGGATCTGATTCCTGTGTATTATATTCCAATGCTAGATCAATCTCTCTTCCAAGCTTACCTTGCAGATTAACCTTGTTCCTTTCTCCCGCCAAGTTCTTTCCCATTTTGAGCAGACCCCTATGTATTTGGTCCTTTTTTTCATGTTGACTAAGCAGAAGTGCTGTAAACTGACCAACTTGCGCTTGTGTGGCCTTTTCTCCATTAGCAGTCAAAGGCATCGGGGCTAATTCAATATCACTAGCTAGGTTTTCCTGAACATGTTGCTTCCCATTCTTTTGGCAACACGTGTTCTGAGTTAAGTCTTCTTCTGTTGAAGACCTTTGACCTTGATTAAGTATCATCAACGGGTCTATTTGCTTTGGAGTTACAGCCACGTCGCACCTTCCCAGATTGATTGTGTCAGACACTGCACCGACTGATTGGTTTGATTCATTCTTCGGTTCATGCGCCAATCCTCCGGCGTCTACAATTTTTGATGAGCTTCCTCCCCAAATTCCGATTGCAGCCCTCTTGCCTATTACCTTTTTGCCCGTTTTCACTCGCCATTGCTAATTTTCTACGACAGTTCTTCCTTCCTCCGCACTTGTTTTGTTTCTCAGAGCCGGCCACTCTTCTGACTGGAGTCAACTGTAATGGTTTGTTATCCCCCATGGGTTCCTATTTTGTAATTCAAATACTTCCTCCATTTCCTTGACTACTTGAATACAGAAATTCCCTTCCTTCGTAACTATCTCTAGAATCTTTTTTATCAGTTGATTTTCTGCGATCAATATATGCAGACTCGCATACTGCATCTCAGTTAATTCCAACGTCTTCTTATCTATTAGCATCAAACTTATGAGATGCTTAGCAATTTCCTTGAAGAAACCTTGATACCAACAATGTAGTGGAGTCCCTCTGATTTGAACCCACGCTGATCTCACCGATTTCCCATTGACCATCTTCCATGGCCTCAAGGTATGAAGACCCATTTTAGTTGTCATGTTTCTATCATAAATGAGACGTTGTAAATCATCTGTTGAATTTAATTGAACTAGTACTTCTCCTCCTTCTAGTCTGGTTGCCGAGCTGCCGAGATATCCTGCCTCGCCAAGTATCTTAGTTATACTACTGAGATATAGTATTGGTCCAGGTTTTCCTATGAGGCATTTCACAAGCCATTAAGAAGCTTTTGGATTTGGCAAAAAAGGGATGGATAATTCTGGCAAGAAACGCTTTTGCTTCCAGCCTTGTTGCTCAATGCTTGGGCTTAATTCCTGAGCCTCAGGTTTTGCACCAGTTGTTCTTGGTGGCCTTGCTTCACGAACCTGAATAGGGTATGATCCAACCCAGATTCCTTGAAGTCTTTCTAATAAGTTGAATCCAACTGAGTGCTTTCCAAATCTCACAAACCCAAATGTGCTTACCAACACTTGATGTTGTCTTGGAATGTGCACATCCATTACCGTGCCAAATGTGGAGAACACCGCCTGCATCTCATATTTCCTCCAAGATTGAGGGAAGTTACTAGAGTAATAAGAAACAGATGATGCCCTCAGCTTTACAAGATATTTTGATAGAGGTCTCCTCCTTGGTACCACTGATTTGTTCCGCCCATTGTTTCCCATTGTATTCTATTCACCATCAATTATGAGATATGCCTCAGTTGCCTGAGGTAGTTCTGCTTCGAGATTTACGTTCTCTTCGCGCCCCACAGCTATCCCCTGCTTCACTAGAGTAGGGGAAGTGGAAGCCATTTTGTCGTTGAATACTAGAAAGTAGAAATTCTGGAGAGAAGCAGGAGAATTTTCTCTCTCATATTCGTAACCAAAGGGGATCTGGCTGGCCACCTCACTTTGTGAAAGAGCAATAATTCAAAAATAAATTATAATAACAATAATTATAATAATAGTAATAATGGATCAGCACATATATAGGCAAGCTAGGTGAGTGGTTTAAAACTCCTCTATTGTATATTGTGCTAGAAAAATTTATCGGTTGACACTTTACTCTTGGGGTTAGTTTGTTATAGTTTCAACATTGTAATGTTCATATTTCCTGTACCCGCTCAATTTTATTATGACAGTCATTTAGTTATTGATACCTCACAAGAAATTAGTGGCGTACCCTATGCGGACTACTTCAAAGTGGAGGTATGAAAGATCATCCCAACATCATCTCTTATCAATCCATATCTTTTTCTAATTTCACTCTAATTTATTGCTGGTGTTGTATATTAAAATTCCTTTTTGTGGCTTCTCTCGTGGTTTTTATTTTACACGGATGATGGGATGTAGAGGAAGTAGTCAAGTAGGATATAGTTCAAAGCCTTGCTGCTTATTAAGGGTTTACACCAATGTTGCATTTTTCAAGCTGGAGGTCTCCACGGAAATAGTCTCCTTATCTCTTTTGAGATAAGGGTACGATTGCAAACATCTTACCCTCCCCAGACCCTACTTAAGGGCGGGATTCCCTGGGTATGTTTGGTCTGGTTTGATTTGTTCCAATGTTGCGTTTTCAAAGAACACCATGTGGAAAGGTTTGCATTTGTGTTTCCTTGCCTCCATAGTGACTAGTTTGAGAGCTAACATGGGTGCTAATCTGATAGGGAAGATAACGCAGTCTACAATAGAAGAGTGCCGAGATGCTTATGCAATTTGTATAAACCTGGTATCCTTTGCCTTTACCTTCTTGAATCACTACTGTTGTTTCTGATGGCTAATTCTTCAACGCTCTAAGTTAGTGAAGAAATGTCTCGAGCCCATGAAGTGTGGAAGCAGAAGAACCTAGAACAAGAAGAAAGTAGTCTTTTCTTCTTTTCAAGTGCTTCATACTATCCCAATTTGATAGTATTCTCATTTCATATTTGAACATAGTTTTAATTGCAATTTACCTAATTCGGCAAGAAGGTGTTTCAAGCAAGGTAGTTCAACTCGAGATGCAATGAAAAAGTCAGCGATTCTCGGGGTTGACATCAAACGGTACCAGAATATCGACTATCATTTCAGTTGAGGTCATCCATACAAGCCAAGAATTAACGATCAACCAAGGAGAAATGTTGTTGCAGCATCAGTGGGGACTCTCTTGAGAGAGAGATTCAACAATTTCTCTTCACATCTAAAAAATTATAGCACTCCATCCCTACTTGTGGTCATTATTGTCGCTGTAATTCTCGTTCTAATGCAGGTAGTGATCACCTCCATAACTCTGTTTTATGGTTTAAGTATTACTATCTGTCTATGATGTTCTAACACATCATATAATATGTTTGACTACCCAAATGCAGATAAGTATCCTCATATTACTAAGCAGACCCTAGCAAGTCCATGTAATTCCTTAGGCTGACAGCGTCAGCAACATTCCTGGATTGAGTGGAAGCAGGTTAGAGGTGCTCGACTCAGTTGACCAATCAAATTAAGCATCTGAAGGAGGAGTTGCATTTCATTGAAACTTTGCTCCTGAGGATGCTGAATGAACATGCTCGACTTCAAGAAAACTTGAAGAAGTTGGAGCTTTTTAGGAACCAATGGATCTGAAACAAAACAAAAAATCGTACATTCTGAACATTTTTTTAGTTGATGTGCTTTCTTTGTCCTTGCCCCACCGTCCAAGATGAAGTTGTATATGATGGAAAAGGGCCCAGGTTCATGTAACCAAAATTCAACGGCAATGGGAACTTTTGATTTGACAAGTGTTCATATTTTTTGTGTGCGCCTATTATGTAGAGGGATTATGCTAACGCTGGAAGAAAAAAATAGAGAATGACAAAATTAAGAGAAGAATACATGTGATCTTCAATGATCCGTGTAGTGTATTTGTGTATTGTATATATAAGAGGTAGTTACAGAATATTTCTCAAATATTTTCCTAACTTTCCTAACTATACAGGCGTGTATCTTTGAATGTAGGGACTATATGGGGTCAAGGAGATCTTGGATTAATTCTTCTTCAACTATACTGTTAACACTCCTCCTCAAACGAATGGGAGGAGACATGAGCATGAGTTTGGACTAGCTGAAATCTGCCAGTACCTAATCCTTTGATAAAAATATCAGCTAGTTGATCATGAGTGTTGAGATACTGAATAGCAATGTCTTTGTTTAGAACTTTCTCCCAGATGAAATGATAATCAACCTCAATATATTTCGTTCGGGCATGAAAGACAGGATTTGACGCCAGGGCCAAGGTGCTTGTATTATCACACCATAATACTGGTCTATCAACAAGTGAGACCTAAAAATCACGAAAGAGCATGCAAATCCAATATAATTTTGTAGTAGTAAATGCCATGGTACGATATTCTGTCTCAATGCTTAAGCGAGAAACAACATTATATTTCTTGGCAAACCAAGAAATAAGACAAGAACCAAGAAGAATGCTGAACCCAGTGGTAGATCGGCTATCAACAGGATCACCTGGCCAATCAGAATCACAAAATGCTTGAACATGTAAGGGCTCAGATGTGTACCATGAGCCAAGATCAGGTGTTCCTTTGAGATATTGTAGGACACACTTAGCTGCTCCCCAATTACCCATGGATGGGTTGTGCAGATGTTGACATAGTTGATTGACTGAAAAGACAATATCAGGTCAAGTCAAAGTACAATATTGTAAGGTACCTACTTCCTGTTGATATAGTGTAACATCAGCTGGATCAACAGGAGAAGAGTCAGTAGCTCGGGGCACACCTCCTGATGTACATGGTGAAGACAAAGGTTTGGCAGACTCCATCTTTGATCTATGTAGTAGATCAGAAATATATTTGAATTGGCGAAGATGAAGACCAGAATATCCCAAATAGCCTCAATGCCGAGAAAGTAACCAAGATCTCCCAAATCACAAAGATGAAAGGCTTATTGAAGCCCATCAACCAGATTGGTAACAACATATAAAGAAGAACCAATAACTAGAATATCATCAACATACACCAATACAAATAGATGACATTATCAGCATGAAATGTGAAGAGAGATGAGTCGTTTGCAAAAAAAATGAAATCAAAGATTAGTGAGAGACTCGGAGAGGCGAACATACCAAAATTGAGGTGCCTGTTTGAGACCGTATAAATTTTCTCAGAGAACATACATGAGTAGGAAATTGAGATGAAATAAACCCTGGTGGTTGCTTCATATGAACTACCTTTTCAAGCTCACCATTAAGGAATGCATTAGCAATATCAAGCTGTCTAATTGACCAATCAAATTGTACTGCAAGAGCAAGAAAAAGATGAAGGGTAGTTATTTTTACCACAGGAATAAATGTTTCAGCAAAATCGAGACCATATTCTTTCTCGAAGCCCCTTGCCATCAATCAAGCATTATACCGATCAATAGATCCATCAAACTTTTGTTTAAGCTTATAAACTCATTTGCAATGGATAACATGTTATTCAAGTGATCGAGGACATAAATCCCAGGTATGATTATCTAGCAAGGCATTGAACTCATCCTGCATAACAGTTATCCACCCCGAAGACAAGGCTGCTTGTTGCGCAGCGGAAGCGTAGTGGACCCATAACCCAAAGGTCCCAGGATCGGAACTTGGCTCTGATACCATGTTAAATTTAGTAGAATTGTCCCAACAGTAAACGGGCTCGGGCTCGGGCCCGGCTCAACAGTAAACGAGCTCAGGACCTGGGTACGAGTGCGCATATGACCAACTTACAATTGAATG
>JAOWBN010206175.1:0-14323 GCA_028565015.1 Pinguicula moranensis | reverse complement strand
CATTCCTGACCCTTGACTAAATTTTTATGTTGCTGCTGGGCACTATAACGTTTAGCTATTCTTGCAAGTTCAGCTTTAGCAGGTTCGTAAGAGGATCCATAATCTATACCAAGTTCCTCTCCAATAACTATGATCTTTTCAATCTCCTGTTGGCTCTTTGTTTCTAAGGAAGATTCAATCTTCTTCTGATTCTACACTGCCAGATTATGTCTTTTAGATTGTTGGCCCATCAGTTGATCTATCCATTGATCCAAGGATGTATTTTTAGTCTCATAGTTGCCCTCAGCTTCTTTCCTATCTTGACTTCGCGTTCTAGTGCCAATTTTTCTCTGCTGTATACCTTTCTTTTTCCTTGTCTGAAGAGGAGCTGAATGTCTGATTTGCTTTTCAGGAGGGGAAAGTGGAGGGAAGCTCTCTAAGTCATCAATGATACCAGTCTCAGTATGCTGTACCTCTATGGGTTCCACTTGCTCCAACAACTATTTAGGGCTTATAGAGGTGATATGTTGTTCATTTGATGTATGGATAACTAGTTTTTTTCCTCTTTGTCTACTAGCTTGACTAGTTGTAGATGTCGGTTCAGGCTACCAGCCTAGCTTAAGGGAAGTCCACATGGCCTGACTAGGTGTGGATGTGTCCCCATATGATCTCACTGTTGATTGGGAGGTCCCTTTGCAGTCCTGATCTGGCTGAGTATTGATAATCTTGGTTTGGAATTCTCCCTTAATGTCAGCAGACGATTGAAAGCTAGTTTTAGTTTGGAAGGATTCTAATGAGTCCAGGCTATCCTCAGAGGCAGAGGATTAAAGCTCAGACCAATCAGTATTAGCTCTCATGTCTTTATGTACTTCCCTATACTCACTGTTGTTGATGTCAATTACTAGTGATGGCGGTATAATCCTGTGGAGAGGGATATCCAACAGCAATTGGGATCCTTCTAGTTGATAGCACTTCTCAGTGTATGGATCAACACAGATGAATGTCCCTAATTGCTGTCCAATCTGTTTTAGCACATCCTCATTCCATGCTATTAAGGGAAGACCAAATATTTTGATCCATATCATTCTGCTGCTTGCTACCATATCCTCCTTATCAGACCAGGGAACTAGTAGATCTTTGAGCCATAGAGATAACCAGTTTTGTTCATGCTTCTATAAAGTAGGAAGGTCACAAGGCTCAGGCTCCCGTAATAGAATTTTGCCTGATCCCATACCACTCGCTATAATATTGAGATAGCCTGCTCTTTTAAGTTCCAGTTGGAACTCTCTAAGTTTGTGAACCTCTCTCAATCTTCCTACTCTTTCAGAGGTCAGCCAATCATAACTCCTAGCTTCACAGGTCCACTCCAATATAGAATTTTATCAATTTCTACATTCTGTTTTAGTGCTCTGTTCTTCTCCACTATCCTCACCCTTATGAACAGTCGCTGCATTCTTATTGGGCAGAGTAGAGCTGTGCTTTGATGTTTGTCCGTCCTGGAACTTGCTGAAAGTTACCGGAATCCATTGCAGAGTAGTCTGTGAAGTAGCCTTTGGGGCTTGCATGTAACTTTTCCCATGTACTTGTAAGTTCCTGTCAACAAAGGCATTTCCATATCTAGCCAAGTTACATCTAAGCTTTTGGTGATCGATCTAGGTGTTGTTCATCTTAGAGAGTAACCTGTGTAGACCTTGAGTGTGAATAAAGTCAGCAAACCAGAGGGTAAGCCATTTCTACCCATTTTTCTAGCAATTCTTACCTTTCGTAGCGTACCATATCTCTTAAGAACAATTTCTAAGTTGGATTCAGAGGTACCAGGGGGGAAGTTTGATATAAAGATCGTACCTTTGGCAAGTGTGACCTTGTTACCTCTATCTTTTGGCGGCTTAACTCTAGAGTCACGCGTTACCTGTTTCGCCATCGGTTGGCTGGGCTGTGAGTTGAGTACTCTAGCATAAGAGATCCCAGGTTCCACTGGACGGGGAGGGTAAAGTGTCTGTTGGGGGCCTAGTTTGGTGTGTACCGGCCAAATTTCTCTGACACCAAGGCGTCATGCATACGCGAGGGGGGCTTTAGCCAAACCATACTTATCATAAGCGTTCTGTCTAAAACCTCCCGAGGTCATCCAACGATGTTGTTTCCTGAGATAGGGTCTCTTCATGTTCCTCACCTAAAAAGCTGGTATAATCCATTGGGGTAACATTTCGGTCCAGCTTTGTAAGGATCTACAAGATCAGTACTGTTTCGCTATAGTACTTTAGTCGAAAGAAAGGGGGTGCAGGGAAAGGCCAAAGATGGTGAAAAGAGGCTCTATGAAAGGAGTCTCCCCGATAATTAGAGGTATTCCTGGGGAGAGAGGAGTAAATAAGGGTGAGGGACGCTAGATCTTGCCGGCAGAGGGCGAGACTCGCACGGATGAAGGGAAATCGGGGAGGGTTTTACTATTCATGCAAGTCGCTCGTACGGAGAGAAAATCTCGAAGCATCAGATAATCCAAATAATATTTTCTAGTGTGAGGATCACTTGAGAGTAAGGTCTCAGGTTTATATGTATGTGACATCGAGAGATGCTCATCTATAAACAAGTGAAGGACACTTACAGCTCAAGAGATATAAGGATCTAAGATAGATGAATTCGGTAGACACAGTATGACAATTAATGCATGGATAATCAGGTTATAAATCTATCCGAGGAACTTAAGTGGGGAAGTTGCAATCCCCCACGATATCTCAACCCATTTGTATCAGATCTATCTCCGTTCCATTGCATTTTATTGTTCTATGTTCATTACATGACTTGTAGTTAATGAATAGAGTAGTACCAACATCAATGCAGTTTTATTTTGTTCAAATTGTATAAAACTTGTGAATGATAGTGATTGTTTATCCCAATCCCAGAGGTTCGACATCCTACTCCATCACTTTATTACTTATGCCATGTGTACACTTACACCACAAAAGTGCATGATATATATGGGCATAAAGTGGTTAGAATTGTGTTAAAAGTCGCCATAGTGGACTGAATGTCGGGAGAATATCACCAGAAAAGTCGTCAGAATATCCCTAAAAAGTTGGCCCAACAATTATTCTGTGTCCCAGGTGAATAAAATCTAGCAAGTAGAAAGGCAGAAGTAGTTCATATATAAATAAATAAAGTCGAGCAGATGGCCCAAGAAAGTGTGGCCCAGTCACAGAATAATTCCAATGATCCAATGGGTCGCCGCCCAACACAAAAAAATCCAACATAAATAAAAAGGCCCATCAGTTTTATGGCCCAGTAATAGTTGAAGTTCAATATACTAGTTGATAAGAACCTAGCCAACTTGTGAATAAACGCAATACCAATATTGGTGGTTCGAACGAAAGGATCGAAAAACTGATAAACTTGTCGAGAATTTGACCCAACATCTATAATGGAGGTGTGAACTAACCCTACGTGTTTGAGATAAAGAAATTCACCACTTAATGAATCCTTTTTAAAACGTGTTTCAAACAAACTCAAGCAGATAAGAATTTGTAAAAACCGACTCCACTTTTCTTAAAATAAGGAAAGATAAGTCAAAAAGAGTTCATTAAAGAACTAAGGAGATTTGATCTCACAAAACACAACTTAAAATCTTTGATACCCTAAAGAGTTCAACCATGAGCCTCTTTTGTAGGTCAAGGGTTCATGCAACAGGAGAAGTCTAGTACATGTACATAATAAACGAGCTCTTCGATCAAGTCCCTTGGGATGCATGGTTCGACCACTTTGCCTAGGTTTTGAAGGGTTGGAGACCTTTAAATTGTCTTGTCCTAAATGCTTGAGAATGACCTTTGACCATGAGTTGCTAGATACTCCAAGAAGCTTCTCGAACATTCCCTTGATCTTGAGTTGGAGTTGGGCCTCAAAGGGGGGTGTGGGCTTTCTCATCCGTGAGTTGTTTGGTGGTGGGCTGTGGGTTTGGGTCATGAAACAAGGCCAAGGAATGTAGGACATGGGCTTCTTCAAATGGGCTCATCAAGTAGATGATTTGACATGATGTTTTCGATTTGTTGGGTTGGTAAGCTCGACCCATGCGTCTTGGACTAGTTGCCAAGTGTAGCCTAAATCCTTCTTCTTCGGCGATGTGTACACAACAATCAATTGTGAACCATAGCCTCGTCACGTTGCTCTCCTACCCCTTCCCGGCCCCCGGGGATGCCTCACGTGCCCGGGAAGTCTGCATCTCCCTTACATTTCCTTGCAACTTTCACCTTACCCACCTCAGCGTCTCTCTGTTTTGTCCCCCCCTTAAACAGCCTCTTGTTGCTCAGCACTCAACTCACTGAGCTTACCACTTTGCTCCACAAAGCTCTTCTTGAACCTTTGAACTATCCATCACAATATGTGGTCTGTCCTCTCTCAGCAATAGAAGAGAATACAGTGAGTGGCTATAAAAGAAGGGAAAATTCCATTGGTCCTGCATCCTCCCCAAAAAAAGCATGGCGTCACCTATGCAGATGTAGTGACTGCTCAGAACTCTAGACTGGTACACGAGCGCCTAGGCCCACACTTGAATGAGCAAAGGCACGTGGACCAAACACAAGCACAACATAAGAACCCTTTGTATTTCAACAAATTTCCTAGAATCTTGCGACGCTGATAGACTACGGAGTATTCTTAACAAGTAAGGGAAAGTCAGAGAGCTCAAAATAGCTAACAAGTTGAACAGAGCTGGATGGCCTTTTGGTTTTGTTGATTTTGAGGGATCCTTGGACCTAGATATGGTTTTGTTTCAGCTGAATAATGTTTGGATTGGCTCTTATCGCTTGCAGGTGAATATAACAAGATTTTCTATAACTTTTGAGAAACTGCCTGCTCAGAGGACCTATGTATCTATTACATCTCACCTGAAGAAGATACCAAACCTCATACTGAAAGGAGTTATGGATGCCGATGCATCTACTAGCAAGGTTCCATCCACAATCCCTCGGGAGGTGAAGGCTTGCACGAGAAAGGAGGGTGAACCTTCACAATCCCTAAGGTTTGTGAACAACCACTGGTTATCTCATATGTGAAGGAGGCTGACAGTTGTCTAAAGCTTGGATATGTGGGAACTTTGCAAGCTCAAACCAATTAGGGAAAGCTTCAACCGACACTCAAGTCAGCTGGCTATCTCAACATTATAGTCAGTCCCTTGAACGTAGCAAAGATTTTATTGTGTGAAGAAGAAGAAGAGTGACTCAAAAATTGGCTGCTAGACTTGTCCCCTTGGCAGCAAGAGCAAGTTGTAACCCCACGGTTAAGTTGGATAAAAGTCTGTGGACTTCAAATTCAGCATTGGAATAAGTTTATACTAGAGAAAATTTGGGCTGCACTTGGCAAATGCATCAAGATTAATGAATGCACCATCAATCATTGTTACATGAAGGTTGCACAATTACTCATTCAATCTGAATGGAGTGATGTCATTCCCCCAAGGCTAGATGTTGCATTGGATGAACAGAATCTTACCTTGTATATTGTGGATATTGGTACTGAAAGATTCAAATCTAACTTCTGGCAAGAGACAGATGATAGTGTTTTGGATACTCATTCTAGCCTACACTCTGATAATTGCTCCTTTGTTAGTTCTGAGGCTAAGAATAGAGATGTCTATATGTCTTACTACATCAAGCAAAGCCTCAAAAACTTGTTGTTGGCGGTCAGGATCATTCTATAGATCCGACTGGACATAAAGAAGTTAAGATAATGACACCCCCTAATACTTCAGCAATAAATGTGATGACTATCTCTCATGTTATTGTTCCAACCACAAGGCTTATAGATAGTCTGTGGGTTCCCACCAAACTCAGTTGGTGGACAAAGCCTTTAAAAGGTAACACAACACAGCTATTGGTTAATGAGGAGGCCATCCCAGAAACACAAGACCCTGAGACAGTAAATATGGATCAGATATTAGGGGAGCAACTAGTGAGTGGTGGCAGTGGAGGCAGAGATGGTTGTGGACTCATAAGTAAAGGTTACTAAAAAACCTATACCTGAACAAGGGTATATGAAAGGTGAAGTTATTACATCTTTGGGTGATAATGGAGTTCGTAAGGTAGACCAAGTAGACCAGCAAGCATCAACAAATGAATCTACATCTTTGGAAACCATGATACAGGAAGTCTTACATTCTGATGCGGTGGCTGAACTAAGGAATGCAGTACTTGGGGATGCTCTCACAACTGCTCTCCCAAATCCAGCAACACTATCATCAGAAAAAGCATGTCATAGAAAATGAATCTACAGCACTAGAAATCATGAAACTGGAAGTCTCACATTCTAAGGTTGTGGTTGAACTAGGGAATGTAGTACTGGAGGATGCACTCACAACTGCTCTCCCAGATTGAGCAACACTATCACAAGGAACAGCCTATGTCACGGATTTCCCACCTTTAGTCAACAAAACTCAGGCATCTCTGGATCATCAATCTACCCGAGTACCTAAGAAACTTGTGTCCAAGAAAGTCAGGGGGTGGACCAAAAACAAGAAGTAAGACATGCAAGGCAGTAGATAAAGACATTGAAAAGGACAATTAGTGCAGCAGCAACCTCTCATACATCTACCTTGTCCCACCAAGGTTGCTGATCTATCTATGGAACATCTAAGTGCTGAGGCTGACTCCATTATGGCAATTGGACATGACCTAGGCTTAACATTTTGTCCAAACCCATAGGAAGCCCATCAGCACTTGGTTCAACTTAACTATCAAATACGCAAGTCTAAGAAGAAGTCACTCCTGGGAGCAGTAAGAAAGGAGATGAGATACTCTTTCTATGAAGGTCGTAACCTATAATGTCAGAGGCTTGTGTAGCCTAGGTAAGAGAAAGAGAGTGAAGGACCTCATTATGACAGAAAAACCTGATTTTATATGTCTTTAGGAAACTAAGATAGAGTGTGTTGATAAGAAGCTATGTAACTATATGTGGATCGACAATGAATATAACTGGTTGTATCAGGGTTCCATTGGTCAAACAGGTGCCCTTCTATGCCTATTGAACATGCATAAATTCATTAGGCAATTTGTTATCTCTGTTGTTGGAGTTTTGGGGGTAGCTGGTAAATGGTTCAATGAGGAAATAACATCCAATAAGTTGAAAATATATGGTCCAAGAGATTTACCTTCTAAACTAATTAAGTGGCTAGAAATTAAAGCAATCCACGCAGGCGAGGAGGATCATGAATGGTGCCTTATAGGAGATTTCAATGCTATACTAAACGTATGTGAAAGGAAAGGAACGACTCATCGGCCAAATACTCAAGAAATTTTTGCTTTCAATGCTTTTATCAAGGATCTACATCTCCTGGATCTAAGGATGGAGAGAGGAAGATTTACCTGGTATATAAAGTCCCTTAAGGAAATAAGTCAAATTAACAGATTCTTAGTCAATGAAAATTGGTTGAGTCAGGACTCAAACTAGGTACAAACAGGTCTAATGAGAGATGATTCAGACCATTGCCAGGTCAGCTTGTGTTATAAGGTGCAAAATTGGGGGCCAACACTACTAAAGGTTCTTGATTGTTGGTTAAAAGATGAATCATACTCTAAGATGATTAAAAGCATTTGGCAGAATACCTGCCCTCTAGGTTATGTCAGTTATAGAATCAAAATAAAGCTTCAAGATGTCAGAGTAGGCATTAAGACATGGAACCAGCTAGCACCAAGGATTTTGATAGATAAACGCAAGATATCTTCCATAAACTTGCAAAGATGGAACTAGAGATTAAACATGATCTTTTTCACCCTAGTAATGAAGCCTAGGCACATACCATCCACCTCCTCAATGAAGAGTTTGAGCACAACCACCTGTCATTTCAAAAAGCAAGGATCAATTGGATACAAGTAGATTCAAATAGTGTCTACTTCCATAGATGCATAAACAGGAACATGAGGAATGTGGATTGAGTATCTTGAGCTTGTAAAAAATTGTTTCAAGGTACATTTTAAGGAACGATATAATGAAGTATTTTCGGTAAAGCATAAAATAACAAATATGAGATTCCATCGGATCTGTCCATTGTCTCCAAGATTTCCGATAACTCCATTTATATAAAATGAGATAATGAATGCCATCATAGATTGTTGAAGCAACAAAAAATCCAGGTCCAAATGGTTTTAACTTTAAGTTCATCAAACACTTTATTCATCTGATGAGATCATACATATGCCAGCTTTTCAGGGAATTTTATAGAAACTGCAAATTGGCAAGGGGTAGTAATGCAACTCATATTACTCTCCTGGCCAAAACTGACTCCCCCTTGCGTGTTCATGATTATAGACCTATCACATTAATCGGACTTATGCCTAAAATCATTGCAAAAGTGTTGGTAACTAGACTTAGTGTTGTGATGGCTGAAATCATCTTTCCTACACAAATGACATTCATCAAAGGTAGGAAACTTTTTGGATGGAGTGATGATTGCTAATGAGGCTATAAATAAAGTGATTAAATTGAAAAAATAGGCTCTCATATTCAATGTAGATTTTGAAAAAGCATTTGATATAGTAAACTCGATCTATCTTCAAGATGTTATGACACACATGGGATTCCTACAGAGCTGGACTTTGTGGACTAAGGAGTTGCTGGAATCAACTTTAACCTCAGTCCTTATCAATAGCAGCCCAACACAAGGCAGGATGATCCACTCTCTCATTTCCTGTATCGAATAGCTGTTGAAGGACTATCCAACTTGATTAATAAGGCCGCAACTCTACATCTATTTAGAGGACTGGAGATTGGCAGAGAAAAGGTCCAGTTAACACACCTTCAATTTGTAGATGAAACATTGGTTTTGGGCCAGGCAAAATGGAATACCATAAAAGCTTTCAAAGCAATCCTGCAGAATTTCGAGCTTGCATATGGATTGAGTATTAGCTTCTCTAAAAGCAGTTTATTGGGACTGAATATGCATTAGTCAGTTGTCCAGGACACGGCCTCATATCTAGGATGCCAGACAATCTCTCTCCCTTGTACATATCTGGGGCTACCACTTGTTGCCAACCCCAAGAAGCAGGCAACTTGGAGACCTGTCATTGACAAATTCAATAGAACTTTAACTAGCTGGGATCAGAAGTACATATCTACTTTAAATCGCTATCGAGGTAGTGTGGGCGTCTGAATGGTTACCTAGATAGCGATCTATATACCCAGTTTAACTTATCATATCCTACTAATTATAGGGATAGCTCACCAAGCTAGATCAAGCTATGTACCGATATCCCAAAATAAGGATACCAATAAGTTGATAGTCAGGACATCTAAGCTTGGTGAAAAGCAGGTGACGGCAATGAACTATATGCCGAGATGCTTGTGCATTCATGACGCTAGGTGAGCCATGTCCCTGATTACCCTAAGCTATAACGGAGGGTAAGACGGAATAACGGGATACATAGATGCGCGATCAGGAAATCACACGCGAACTCATCCTTCCATACTCACTACCAGATAGAGACCACGCTTGTATATATGTATTGTGTAACTCTGTTCGTTTTCATTGTATATACTTTCTATGTTATTTAATGAAATTTGGCTTATCAAAAAAAGAAGAAGTACATATCTACTGAAGGTAAATGGTCTTGGTAAACTTGGTACTGACAGCTTTACCCGCTCATTATTTTGGATATTTCAAAGCTCCAGTGACAATTACTAAGAAGCTGATATCCATCCTGGAAGCTTTCGTCTGGAGAAACACAAAGGAAAAGAGGATAGTATGTTTGATAACCTGGGATAAGGTAGCTACTCTAGTTGATTGTGGTGGCATGGGAATAAGAAATTCAAAATGCACTGCCAATCAAGACAATACTCCAACATAGGCATATTATCCATGAAGGCCATGAGCTGACTTGCACCCTATGTAAATCTGTTAATGAATCAATTGATCACTTATTTATTAACTGTGTGATTACAGTACATATTGGAGGATGCCATGGGAATCCTTCAAGAAATAGAGGCTCCAACATTGTGGAGTTTTATGGCTGGAGAACCAAATTCTGTCAATACAGATGCTTGGAAGTCAATTTGGCTAGCAATGGTATGGTTTAGCTTGAAATCAATAAACATGGCACACTTTCAAGCAATGGATGCTAATATACCAAAGATTGTGCATAGTATTCAGAGGATAACATGGCTCTGGATCAAAGGAATAAGAACAGACAAATCCTTTCCTTATTCTTTAACAAATTGGCTTCAAAAAACAACTTATTGTTAAAGGTTCTCACTTTTATCCTTTGTCATGATGGTGGTGCTCCAAGTTCATCAATAGGCAAATGAATTTACAGAATCTTACACGGAATATGAGACATTTCCTCTCAGTAAGTCTAACTGCATAAGGAAAGAGGAGATCATTTCATTTATGTAGGTGTAGGTGTGGGAGCAACCATGGAGCAGCGTCGGTTGGATGAGATAGTTCCCAGTTGTCTTGATTTTCTCTGCAACAAAGATCATTCAAGAGAAGGAATATTATCATAGAACACAATACATATCCTATTTGCAAGTCTAACTACATAGGAAAGAGGAGAACATTTACCACCTAGTCTGTATATTTTTGCAGGTGCAGGTGTGGGGCGCAACCATGTAGCAGCGCTGGTTGGATGAGTTAGTTTCCAATACTCTTGAATTTTCTCCGCACCAAAAACTTAAAAGGTGCATAGTGATGCCAGAAAGAAAAACAGGCACCTATGTAGCTGCACAATCACACAACAAGAAAAGCAAGAGCAGCTGAATAGATTTCAAGCACAAGAAATCCTACTTGGTCTTGGCTAAAATCAGAGAGATCATTAAGGCTACTCCCCTTCAACAGGTTATATCTTCATCTTGTCTATCCTTCACTACTTAGATATGTTGTTCAAAGAACAATCCCACAACTATTTAGGCAAGCAGGATGAGTTGTGTACCAATCCTAGTGATTGATAAGTTGACAATTTTGACTCCTCTATGCCATCAGATCCATACGTGCAGGTTGAGTTGAGCAAAGCTCATAGTTATGACTCTTGCATAAAGTTGATAAGTTGATGCTTTTACTGCAAGCTGAATTGTGTACCAGAGCTGACTCTGATTAGTTAAAAATAATGAGGCTTGTAGAGGCATGTACCAGCAAATCTGAGGATGAACCTGAGAAGCGACAAGTTCGGATATGTTGCATTGATCTCATTCCTAGAGTATGTGAAAGTCAAGCAGGTGAAGATTGTGAAACTGTATTAGGGTGGAAGCCATATATAGATAGATTGAGGCCAAGTTTGAGGGATATATTCAGATGCTTGTTGAGACAGAGTCCAAGCTTTATCAGTGGATGCTGAGCTCCATGGATTTATTTTCTTTTGTTTTCTTTTATGTATTTTCTATTTTTGTCTTTCTCATCTGTACATAAACTTTACTTTCTTCTTAGTGAATTTTGCCATAACAAAAATAAAACTCTTTTGGATGTCATCTTAGGCTCATTGGAAACTTGAGGCATAACACGGGTTGCATCATTCCCTCCTTCTTGAGAAAAAATTGCCCTCATATCCATACCTACATCAAAAGGAGATAAGTCATCTACATTAAAAGAAGCGCCCACATTATACTTACCTGTCAAGTCGAGTTTGTAGGCATTGTCGTTGATGCGTTCCAACACCTGAAAAGGCCCATCTCCCCTCGGCAACAACTTTGACTTTATCTTCTCAACAAATTTCTCTTTTATCAAATGCAGTCACACCCAATCCTAGGGTTCAAAGGTGACTTTCTTTCTGCCCATGTTTTCTTGTTGGACGTACTAGCTTGTCCTTTTCTCAATGTTGGCTCATGCCTTCTCATGCAACGTCTTCACCATTTCGACCTTCTATCCTTCTAGATTGACATGTTCACTCATAGGCAAAGGGATAAGATTCAATGGTGATAATGTATTGAAACCATATACAATCTCAAAGGAGTAAATTGTGTAGCCAAATATCTACTCCTATTGTATGCAAACTCTACGTGAGGCAAACATTCCTCCCATGTTCTAAGGTTTTAAGAAATGAGAGCACGCAAAAGTGTAGACAAAGTTCTATTTACAACCTCAGTTTATCCATTCGTTTGAGGGTGACATATCGTAGAGAATAGCAGTTTTGTTCTCAATTTATCCCACAATGTTTTCTAGAAATAACTTAAAAACTTTGCATCCCTATCTGACACAATGGTACGAGACATGCCATGAATTCTCACTATTTCTTTGAAAAACAATTGCACAATGTATGGCTTGGTTCTTTCAAACTCAGCATTAATTTGGCTAGATTTCCTGTCAGGCGGTCTATCCATGTTGAGAAAGTCACTTGACAACCTGCCTCCTCTTCCACGCTGCAGAAGCTTCCCGGTCATTGGATTATGACCAACAAGCTGGATGTAGGGTCATCGACGAGTCTGCCTAAGTCTATCCCTCAACAGGATCAGCCTTATCCGACTATCAATCTGGAACGCAAAACAGACCCATGGACTGGCCCGCTATATCTTGGCACCTTGAAAGTTCTAGATGGCTTCAGGTAATTTAAGATTGCTCTGAGAAGAGCTGGATATTTGAATATAATTGTTAGTCTGCTAGATGCTTCAAGAGTTATTCTATGGGAAGAAGAGATTAGTGATCTGAAGACACTTCTCATAAATGATGCAGACTGGCTCATGAACTGGATTAATGGACCTTTAAAACCATTGAACAGTGCTGATATCCCTCTGTCTTCTAAGCGTCAGACGTGGATTAAGGTATACGATATTCCTTTGAATGCCTGGGACAGTGACGCCATTGGTAAGATAGCTAATGTAGTGGGTAGATTGATAAGCATATATGATACTTCTATAAAAAGGAGGTATTTGGAGGTTGTACAATTGTTGTGGAAGTCCCCATGGGTAAGCTGGTTCCCTCATGAAATAATGTCACGTTAAATGGCAAACCATTTCTTTTGCATGTCCACGAAATCCAAACAAAATTTAGTTGTGTTATATGGGATAACCTAGTTGGGACTCTATCAGACAGCCTAGATTAAGAATGTACTGAACGGATTTCTTGAGAGGATATTTCTGTAGATAGTTCTGAGCACTCTGAAAGGATCCATGTAGGTTGTCAATTGCCTAATCATCCTGAAAAGGATCTCACACTAAACTGTCCAGATTCTCTAGCTAACAAGAAGAATGAGGGATGGATGCTAGGTAAAATTAATTGGTGGCCTAAGTCAATATCTAAGCTACCCCTAGACGCAGAGGATCCCCCTCTTGTGGGATCAAACGATAGTGTTGTGATGCAAACTATTAGATCACCTCTGTTATCTCAGCCTAATAGTGCAACCCAGATGGAGAGTGGAGGTCCTGACTCCATGGAAACACAGAATGAAAATGATACTGTAGTTCTAGAATCTCTGGAGTCTGAACGAGGAGCAAGTGAACTGACTGCCTCTCCCATGCTATTAGCATATGACACTCTCATGATTGTCTGTGATCAGGCTGATTCTCCTATTGATGTATTGGATATCCCAACTGATACCAATGATATCCATAAGCTACAACAGACTGATTCTAATATGGGACAGCTCGAGGATTTCCCCCTCCTTGGGACACAGGCACATGTAACCCCTCCACCTAAAGTGCCTAAAGTTAGAGAAAGATGTCCCAAAACTAGGAGTCAGACACAGAAGGAAGTATATTTGGAGAGGGATAAGGATATTGCCAACATTGAGAGTTGGATTGGCAAACTGATAAATCAAATCCTTTAAACTTTGAAGGTGATCATTACTACAAGGATACTATTTTATCTGAAGAACAAACCCGAGCAGAAGCATAGCTGGCTATAAACATAGGGAAAGATCTTAGTATATCCTATGAACCTAATCATGAGTTATGCTGTTAGTTGCTGATGAAGCTCAACTCTAAGAAATCACTTCCAAAGGGGAATGCAATCTCTGGTACACAATTGCCAGAGCAAACCACATCTCTGCCATGAAATTAATCACATATGATGTGAGGGGTCTAGGAACCCCGAGAAGGAGGAGGCGTGTTAAAGAGTTAATAAACAAACAAGGGGTTGACTTCATCAGTTTAAAATAAACAAAGCTGGCAACGGTGGATATCAAACTTTGTGAATATCTATGGTATAATTCATATTTTGATTGGGCATATAGTGGCTCCATAGGTCAATCGGGGGGCCTTCTTTGTATTTGGAATAAAACCAAGTTCTGCAGACAGTACATTATGTCTGGTGCTAGCTTTTCGGGTGTGGTGGGACTCTGGAAAATGAGGAGCAAAGTAGTGTGATGGTAAATGTATATGGCCCCTCTGAACTCCAAGACAAAATCACTCAATGGAATGAAATTTATGAGCTCTATCGGGAACGAAG
>JAOWBN010206165.1:0-14323 GCA_028565015.1 Pinguicula moranensis | reverse complement strand
ATGGGTCTGAACAACTCGATTCAGACCCAATAACAAAACCCTTGCAATTAAGTCCTTGTGCATTTTCTAAAGTGCCCTTGCAGATTTCAATTATTGCAATAATGCCCCCAGAATTGGTGATATTTTGTCTCAACCCGTAAGCCACCCGATATTCCCATCCATCCCCCGATAATTCAGAGTCTTCAAAAATCTACCCAGATATTTCTAAAAACTACAATTCAACCCCCGACTTCTCTGAAATCTTCGTTCCATCCCCAGCAGTTTCTGCAAAACTACAAACAACCCCACAGGTGTCTGAAAATACCAAACCAGCCCCTGCAGTCTGCAAAATTTCCCTTATAGTCCACAAAAAACCCAAAATCCGATATTTACCTCAATATCTCAAATCCCCAATTTTTTAAACCCGAGTGTTTGGTATGAATGATGTTTCCAAAACTATCTCTCTCATCGCCCAAACCTACCATGTTGCGTCAGTTATCCCTCAGTCATCTAGTACATGGTTGTTTAATTGAGGAGCTACCGACTCCATGACCAACGATAAAAGGGACCTCACTACCTATATAACCCCTCGATGATCCTCTATTCAGATTGCTAATGGGGGAATGTCACCAGTTCAGAGGGGAGGGCACCGTGACACTATCTCCTCAACTTCAACTGCGGAACTTTTTTTTTCCTTCTTTATCCAGCAAGTTGCTATTAATCAATCATGTTACTAAGGAATTGAATTGTATAGCCCTCATGTATCCATTTTTTGGTCTATTGCAGGATATTCAATTGAAAGAGATCATTGGGCATAGCACTGAAAGGACGGGTTGTACTACGTTGATGAAGTTGCTCAACCTGGAACTGCCTTGTTGACTCACGGCACCGTTAATCGAAACGTATGGCTATGTCACCGACGTCTTGGACATCCCTCTCTGGAGAATTTTATTTCCTCAATTATCTTCGAACAATTTTTCTTTTGATACTTGTTCTTTAGCAAAAAGTCATAAACATACCTATGCCTTGAATAATACTCGATCATCTACTGCTTTTTTCTTGATACATTCTGATGTGTGGGGACCTACTCCTATCTTGAGTAATGATGGTTTTCGATACTTTCTCTTATTTGTTGATGATTGCACACGTTTAACGTGGGTCTATTTTCTGAAACATAAGTCAGAGGTCTATCAAAAGTTTGTTAAGTTTTATGCTTTGGTTAAAACACAATAAACAAACAACTTCAGATTCTTCGGTCTAACAATTGGGGGTGGGGGAGAATTTCTTAGCCATTCAATGCGTGATTTCTTCCTAGAAAAGGGGTTATTACATCAAACAACATGTTCCTACGAACCTCAACAAAACGGGGTGGCAGAGCGAAAAAATCAAATTTTACTATAAATGACTAGGGCCCTATACTACTTGATTCATCGGTCCCTCAGTCCTTCTGGCCTGAGGCGGTTGCTACCTCTGCTTATCTTATAAACTGCTACCAACAAAAATCCTCAAACTTCGTACTCCACTCCAAACATTAACCTCCCAAACAAAAATACCATCTATTCTTTCCCTAGCTCCTAAGATCTTTGGTTGTTCTGTTTTTGTCCATATTACGAAATCCCACTGCACTAAACTTGATCCCTGTGCTATCAAATGTGTGTTTCTTTGTTATGGGGTCCAGCAGAAAGGATATAGATGTTTTGATCCTTCATCTCGTCATATGTACACTACGATGGACTGTGAATTTTTGGAGACTGAGTACTATTATACCCGTGATAGCGGTCAGGAGGGAAAGTCTACTATAGACTCGCTGACACGGGTACTTAGAAATGGATCTCCGTAAACACCTTCTCAATCTGTCGAGACAGTACAGTCTCCTCCTGAATTGCCCCCTCCATTATTGCCCACATCTCCGTTGATCGGATATCCTGAGGTATGTACAACTGATCACAATCCTGGCACTATTTCTATCGATACTAACTCTTCTCTGGAGACCATATCAGATATTTCCGCTGCAAATAGTTCTAATGATACCTATATAGCTCCATATGCAGAGAGACAGTTAGGATATGTCTTACCATATCTTAAAGTCTACTATAGACCCCCTGCCATGGCTACTTAGAAATGGATCTTCATCAATACCTTCTCAATCTGTCCAGACAGTATAGTCTCCTCCTGAATTGCCCTCCATTATTGCCCACATCTCTGTCGATCGGATATCCTAAGGTATGTACAACTTGATCACGATCCTGGCACTGTTTCTATGGATACTAACTCTTCTCTGGAGACCATATCTGATATTTTTGCTGCAAATAGTTCTAATGATACCTATATAGCTCCAGATGCAGAGAGAAAGTCAGGATATGTCTTACCATATCGAAGTACAAGAGGGGTTCCCCCAAAGCGGTATGAGCCAGAATACACACCAAAAAGAACCAAATATCCTATGCCGTCCATGGGGAACTCTACTGATCCAGCTGATGCCTTCCTAGAATCTCTTTATTCTGAACAGGTTCTGAGAACAGTACATGAAGCTCAAAACAGTGCAGAATGGTGTCAAGCCATGGATACTGAAATGAAAGCACTTGTGAAAAATGAGACATGGGAAAAATGTGTATTACCCGCAAATAAATGAGTTGTTGGTTGCAGATGGGTGTTCACTATTAAGCATAAAGCTGATGGGTCAATTGAACGCAATAAAGCAAGACTTGTAGCAAAGGGGTATACTCAGACATACAGAGTGGATTACTCAGAAACTTTTTCACCAGTTGCAAAAATTGATACTATCCGAGTACTATTTTCTGTGGCAACAAATAAAGATTGGCCTATATCAATTTGATGTAAAAAATGCATTCCTACATGGCAATCTAAAAGAGGAAGTTTACATGGAAGCACCTCCTGAATATTCAGAGACTTTTCAACAAGGGGAAGTATGCCGCCTCAAAAGGCACTATATGGATTGAAACAATCCCCGAGAGCGTGGTTCAAAGAAATGAAAAGATATGGCTATCGACAGAGTAATTCTGATCATACTATGTTTCTGAAGAAAGAAAAGAAACTGATAATATGCGTAATTATATATGTTGATGATATGGTGATCACTGGAAATGACACGGTGGAAATCGAAGAACTTCGAGAATGTCTATTTAGTGAATTTGAGATGAAAGATCTGGGAAGTCTCAAATATTTCCTAGGAATCGAAGTTCAACGATCAAAGGAAGGAATCTTCATCTCACAACGTAAATATGTTCTGGATCTCCTTACTGAAACAGGCTTGATTGATTGCAAACCAGTTGATACCCCAGCAATCGTAAATCACAAATTACGGATTGTAGAAGGAGCACCACCAGCAGATCAGAGGCGATATCAACATTTGGTAGGGAAACTTATATATCTGGCACATACTCGACCAGACATTGCATATGCTGTCGGAGTTGTGAGCCAATTCATGCATAATCCACAGGAGGAACATATGGAGGCGGCACTACGAATTCTTCGATACTTAAAAGGATCATCTGGTCGAGGAGTTCATTTTAAGAGGAACGGTCATCTCGATGCACATGGATACACAGATGCAGACTGGGCAGGGAATCCTATGGATAGGAGATCAACTGCAGGATACTTCACATTTATTGGAGGTAATCTAGTCACATGGAGAAGTAAGAAGCAAAAAGTGGTAGCCTTGTCGAATGCTGAAGCAAAATTCAGAGGGATAGTATGAGGGCTAACATATATGTTGTGGCTCAGAAAACTAATGATGGAGATATGGTTTCCCATATCTGGTGGATGTCAGTTGAGGAGTGACATCAAAGCTGCAATTAGTATATCAGAAAACTCGTTGCAGGATGATCGTACCAAGCATGTTGAAATAGACAAACATTTCATAAAAGAAAAAATGGAGGGTGGGGTCATAACCTTATCTTATGTCTGGTCTGAATATCAACTTGCAGATATTCTTATAAAGGTAGTACCAGAACCGGTCTATAAGACTATATTGCGCAAGTTGGGTATCGAAGATTCGAGGTCACAACTTAAAGGAGGGTGTTAGAATTAGAAACACATGTAAAATAAGGTAGCAAGAATCAAATTGATTCTTGCTACCTTTTAATAAGGACATGTGGTCAAAGAGCAAGTATTTGACCACATGTAGAATTAACAAAGACAAGATCAATTAGAATTAAGATCTTGTACTATATATATGTTGAATTCTAATGAGAAAATATGAAGAGCTTAAGCTTTTCTTATAACAACACCCTATGTCGTTAACATCCTTGAAGAGATCAAATTCAAGTCTTGGATCTTATTCAAAGCTGACGACCAAGCAAATTCTAGCACCAACATGAGTGATTGGAGTCGGAAGCCAGCCTAGCATCACATTGCAATCTTGATTTTGACCAATTATTGTAATTATCATGGCAAGGTTGGATAAAAGACCAATGTAATAAATAACGGCACATTCTCTCTCTTATATTGATTTGATTAGGATTTGTGCAATGTGTTTGAGCTATTAAATAACGGTATTTAAATAATCAAATTCAACAGAATTTCTCTTCCAAGAATCTTGGAAATATTTTTTTATTTATTGTTGTGTAATATTTGCAATTCATTCTTCCTCCCCTCCCTCTGTACAAATAAGGACCGATTATTTATGGAGGCTGATGGGGGTCGTCAAAATGCAGCACCCCATAACTGTAACCCAATCTAAAGCCCATAGATGTCAGCACCCAAAGAGCAGACTAGTTGGCAGAGCTGAAGCTCGATACGCATCAATGAGGCCCATCTCTCATGCGGACCAAGATAGGAAACATGGCCCAAATACAAAATTCCTACCCCTTTTAACACCACCCAATGAAGATAGGCCACCTCCTTTGGGCATGTGAAAATTATGTGCAAAGAACATGCCACCTCCCCCAATACATATGGTAACCACACCTTGACTCCCATTGTAAATAAGACAAGTGGAGAGGACAAATGTGTCAATCCAATTCCTGGAGAAGACAAGTGTACCAATCCATTTCCTATCAATAGGAATTTTTTATAAGAATAGAGAGGGAGGAGAGGGAAAAAGAGGAAAAAAAAGAGGAATGTTTTCTAAAAGGATTATTGTTATCAACTTCGGATAAGGAAATTCTACGGCGCTACAAGCGAACCCCTTTATTCCACCCTTAGTCCTTTTTATATCTTATTATTTAATTCTACATAGTGAATTTAATTACTTTGTAGGTCCAAACTTGACAATACCAGATTGGTGCCGTTTATGGGGAACTACAATCAAAAGAGCCACTGCAACCAATGGAGCAGGGTGACACCAGTCCCCGATCTGAAGACATTAACGATCCGCCCCAGCAAAACTTTGAGAATCACCTGAGACGAAATCCACTACCCATCATAACTCCTGGTTCATCCACTCAGCCGAAAACCATGGACGCTCACCTTGCTCGCTTAATGTCGGAATTCAGAAGTGAAGCTCAAAATGAAATCAAGAATTTGTTCACCCACCTTGAAGGTCGAGATCCCCATCTTGTGGCGCGCACACCCCTCACTTCCCAACTACCAGTAACTTTGAGTAAGGCCTTTTGCAAAAGTATCCAGCAAAAAGTTATGGCTCTCGCACCCGTCACACTTGACCGTCTGCCCAAATACTCCTGAGAAATGAACCCGCAATAGTATATCAAATCCTTCACACTATATATGGATATGACACTCATATCAGAAATAGTTGCCTGTCGAGTGTTTCTATTGAGCCTAACTGACGCTACCCAAGATTGGTTTTTGTTTCTTCATGAAGAGTCCATTTGGAGTTTCAACAAACTAATGATCCAATTCTTGTAGGCCTTTGCAACTCAACAACGAGTGGATATGGCACTTGTACATCTATTAAAACCAAACTACCAAAAAAGGCCCAAAGAATCTTTGCGTGATTACTTATATCGGTTCAACTAGGTGTGTACCAAAACACCAGGTTTAGCCCTCCCCTGAGAATCAGCATGTTACTCCACAAACTCCAGCATGGACCCTTGGCAGTAGTTCTGATGGATCCCCCATCTACCAATGAGAAGTTGAGCGACATATGTGGAAGGCATGTCCGTATTGAGAAAATGGCAGGCCACCCCGAGGAGAAAAAATTCTTCCATAATCCCAAGCACCATGCAAGCCATGGTAACTTGAGAAGAAGCAGAGAAACAAGGAACCCGTCACAATAAAAAAATTGATGAACCCCTAAGTTGCGCAAATATATAGAATATCACACCTTTCGGGTTCCTCAATGTGACATCCTAAAATCCATTGGACCTCACAGAATCCTGATTGCGCATCCCAAGCAGTACTGGTAGTTTCACAAAGATCACGGACACTTCATGGAAGACTACCAATACCTAAAAGACGATATGGGGCTACTAGCTCGTGAAGGGTATCTTGATGAATGGATACAACACAACTCAAAACCCAATGCCAAAAATACCCACCCATGGACCTGCGATGACTACAAAAACGAAAGTGACCCCAAAGGGAAGAAGGCTCGCATCGCTATGATCACAGGAGGACACATGGAAATGGATTTTAGGATCCGAAGGGGTTGATTTCAAAATTTTCGAACACTTCCAAGTTCGAACCAAACTCGAAATTAATACCCCAAATATGTGTAATTCATGTCTAGATGTAAAGGATAGCCAACTTACCTCAAGCTCGTCGAAAATTGGAGCAAAACAGTGCAAATCTTGCGACTGGTAGATCACAATAATACTCAAAATCAAAGATCTCTTCCAAGTTCACTCCTTGGTGAACGAAGTCGACTGCAAGGCCTTCACCATGGCGGCATAATCACAACGGCGGGCGGCGACAAGAACGACCTATTTCTCCTCGTTCGTACGTGAGTCGTGATTTTCTTTTCGGCAGAAATTCTCTGTGAGAAGATGAACTTGCTTCCTCTTTTACATGTCATCATTTGGGAATTTAAATAAGCCCATTAGACATTATATATACATATATATAGGGGTCAAATTTAACTGGCCCAATTGACAAAACAATGTGTTGGGCTCAATCTAATTGAGCCCAATTGCTGAATACTGCCAAAAGAATACGGCTTGGTCTCACCGAGGTCCAATTCAGTCTTGTAGGTTTTTAAAATAAATCCCGACAACTCGACCCATCCGTGAAAATAATTGTGTCCCATATAATTAATTCTATATGCTTCAATTCATCAAATGGAGCGACCGAGTAGGATCCATATCTAAAATGGTAATAAATTAATCTCATTAATTTATAAATCATAAGCGGCATCTAGCAATGCATTATGATCCAATCTAATATAGATAAATCGTGATCCTTTAATCTCATTTAGTATTAATTCTTTTATCGCTTAATATTCAATAATTAATGTCAATCATAGGAATGTGTCATCATTGACAATTAATTACTTTATTGATCTTCAATACATAATTGTTAATATGTGACTATACCATAAAAACACTTATTACGACATCAAGGGGCCCAGATATATTAATAATCTCATCCGAGATGAGATTGACAAAAGTATCATCTTGATATTCTATAACTTCCAGCATGAATCGTGCATATTCATAACAATTATATATCATTCAGTATACATGAAACTAACAAGTGCACCATCAATTGATTGGTGCTCTAGGTCGCTAACCAACACTAGGAACCAAACACGCACACAAAAGCAAATGACGAAGGTTCCAATAAGTAGCGCGGGTACATCCAGGACCTCCTAACCGTCCATTCAATTTAGTGATGACGATCTCCAGACATCTGAGCCTCACAACCACCCCATGGTGATATCCGCAGATATCAACGAATACATCATCGACATAGTCTTTGTTGACCAAGGGAGTGCTTCAGACATCTTGTCCCTAGGCGCCTACTAGCGAATGGGATTGGACGTCACTGCCATCTAGAACATTACCATATCCCTACAAGGGTTTGGAGGCACAAAGGTCAAAACTATCGAAACCATAGAACTGCTCACCACTTTCATCTAGGGGTAGCAAAAGAAGACCCTCCTGGTCACCTGTCTAGTTGTATAGGCACCATTATCTTACAATGTAATTATGGGACAACCCAACTTGTTCCAACAGATTGTGGAATAGGGCAGATATGAGCCAACCTCCACATCGCGAGCATCTGTTATGAGACATCCCTAAAAAAAATGCTTGCAAGAGGAAAAGGCTCCTGAGGATCACCAAAATGATGACAAAAAAAATTCCCAAAAATGTTTCAGATTTCAAAACCCGAGTCCATCGCCTTTGTCGAGTTGAAGGAAATTCCTCTCCGTGATGACAATCCTAAAAAAGTTATTCGCATAGGTATAGAGTTTAATCCTGAACTTGAAGCAAATCTCATACAATGTTTGAAGAACCATGCATATGTATTCGCATGGACCTCCGTCGATTTCCTTGGAATAAGCCCTAGTGTTGCTGTCAATCGACTTAGCAAGCCCTGGAACAAAACCAATACAACAGAAGAAAAGACACCTCGGTTCCAAAAGAAACAGAATCATCAAGGAAGAAGTACAAAAACTTCTCCAAGCTAGTTATGTGAAAAAGTACAATACTCCAACGGGTCTCTCAACATAGTAGTTGTCCCAAAACAAGGTGGGAAATGGAGATTATGTGTTGACTTCACCTAACTCAACAAGTATTGAACGAAGGGCTCTTACCCCTTACCACCTATTGATCAGATCATCGATTCCACGGCCGGGTGCAAACTACTACGCATTATGGATGCTTTTCAAGGCTACCATAAGATATTCCTAGCACCTGAAGACAAACTACATACCAACTTCATTACAGAAGATTGCATCTACTGTTATAAAGTGATGCCATTTGGACTCAAAATGTTGGCACAACCTATCAAAGAATGATCAACAAGTTATTCCAAAAACAAATGAGGGATACCAAGGAAGCATATGTGGATGACATGATGGTAAAAAGTAAAAAAAGCCAATGAACACATAGCCCACTTAACCGAAGCCTTTAGTATCATGCGCCAATATTAGTTAAAGATCAACCATACCAAATGTACTTTTGGCATTAAAAGCGAAAAATTCTTGGGATACATGGTGTCCGAGAAGAGAATTGAGGCCAACCCTGCCAAAGTTATAGCCATGCTCAACATGTCTCCACCCCGTAAACCTTAAAGAAGTCCAATCTCTTGTAGGAAAGATGGCCTCCCTGGGGAGATTCATCTCACGTTTTGTGAAGAATGGCTCCTATTCTTTAAAGCAATTCGCAAAGGAATTTTTTTTGAGTGGATGGAGGAATGCCCCCAAGCATTTAAGAGATTGAAGGATTACTTAAAATCTCCTCAAATTTTAGCAATCCCACAATCACAAGAAAACTTATTCATTTATCTCGCAGTATTTGAGGAATCAATAAGCGCGGTTCTTGCACAAGAGAACAACAATACACGCAGACTTGTCTACTATGTCAGCAACACGGAGCTGATACAAGATACCTGGAGATTGAGAAACTCCCTGTAGCTTTAGATACGGCGGAAAAATGACTATGCTCTTACTTCAAATCACACCCCATTGTCATCCTTACCAACCAACACATGCTGTAGATCCTATCCAGGCCTGATGCTTCCGGGCCCCTAGTGAAATGGGCGATTGAATTTAGCGAACATGAAATTACCTACAAGTTGCGCAACTCTCAAAGGCGCAAGTACTTGTTGACTTCATTCCGGAGACCACCCAAACCCTTACCAACAAAACCCCATGGAAACTCCATGTCAACGGGTTAGCCACCGCTCGACAAGGTGGAGCCTAAGTTGTATTAAGAGAAGATGGGGGAGAAACAATCAGAATTGCGACAATCTAGATTTTCCCATTATGAATAATATTGTGGAGTATGTAGCCCTAATTCTAGGTCTTGAGGTTTCCAAGCAACAAAGAATCAAACACATTACTGCCTACACGGACTCTTAACTGGTGTTCGAGCAATACACTGGGACATATGAAGCTCATGAAGAGACAATGCTCAAATACTTAAAAAAACGTAGAAATCTTGCTCAAATTTCTCACATTTGAATTACACCAAGTCCCACAAACAAAAAACACCATTGCTGACACCTTGTTCAGAATTGCTTCTCAGTTTGAAGCAAAAGACAAAAAAACGATACAAGTATCTATTCCACGAATTAGGGATTCAGACTCGGCGACATTTTTTGTCACAAAAAAATCTAAGAGGATGGCTTGTTTGATGGTTTCCCCTTCTTATTTTCTCAACACAATACCTACTGCTATTTGTTGAGACATGACCTATCCATCGGCGTGGAGAGTCCAGGTAACTTCTTGTGTCGGGGTCTTGGTGTTCTCAACAATGAAATCTATAAGGATTTGGGCTTTGATGGAAATCCATGACCTGTAAATGATTCCATATTTCTTGAATTCAACGGTCTACCTCACCATTCGTCCAAACATATCATGTTTTGACAAGATATGCCTTAAGGAGTTATTGGTGAGAACTACGATGGGGTGCGATTAAAATGTACGGGCATAGCCGCCTGGCAGCTGTCACAAGTGCCAGGGCGAGTTTCTCCACCTTCTGGTATCTCACCATTGCTTTGTGGAGGACTTTTCTTACATAGTAGATAGGTTTGTGCAACTTTCCTTCTTTTCGTGCAAGCACAACACTTACCGCTTCATTTGTCATTGCTAGGTATACGAACAAGGATTCCTGGTGTTTTGGAGTTACCAAGATTTCCAGGGGACTTGAGAGAGTCTTTCAAATTTTGGAATGCTTGATCGCAACTGTCATCCCATTCAAAGTTCCTTCGTTTCTTGATTGCCTTAAAGAAGGGTGTCCCCTTCTCGCTTAATCGAGAGATAAAGTTGATATGATCCTGGAAAGGGGATCATGCAAACCGAGGTGCATGCCAACTTGCTAGACGTACACTAGGGAAATTGTTATTCTCAAGTGAGTCAATCGCAAGGCTACGAGCTAAAGAAGGAATTGTTGAGCTCATACAAGAGCATTTGGCCATAGAGAAGCATAAAGGGGATGACTTACAAGATTACAAACCTTGGAGGCCTAATCCACAAGTTGGATTGTCAAAAGGGATGCACCTCTTCAAATCGATGTACCCCTTCAAATGGATGTACCTCTTCAAAGTGATGCACCCCTTCAAATGGATGCACCTTTTCAAAGAGATGGACCTCTTCAAACTGATGCATCTCTTCAAAGACGCCCCTTCGCTGTACCTATTCAAGGAACCTTTTCAAGTCATTTTATATCTGTCGAGTTCTCCACATTATGTTTTTGTTAAAGTTTAATCTTGAATTGTGAGTCGTGTTCTCTTTTCTTTTACAAAAACTCCTAGTCTTATCTATTCTCAATTGAGTTTAGTGGTGACTTTTTACAAGATCTTATCTCTTGGAGCTTGATTGAGACAAGTTCTCTTCAGAGTTCCTCGTAGTGGCGATGTTCTTTTCATAACTACGTAGGCTGGAGTTCCACCTTTTCTATAAATGACGGGTCAAGTACTCAACAAGTTTGCTAAATCGATCCTTGGCTTTCTTGAACCACCAATAATTGATATTGGGTTTATTCATATTGTTAGCTAGATTATATAATTTGGAATCAAAGCTCAAATCGAGCAAATTTGGGTTACCCCCATGTTGTTAGTTTCTAGCTCTCTATAGTCGCGGGATCAACTTGTTGCATGGTAGACTTATCCTTTTTTTTAAATCTTGTATTCCTTGCTGAATTTTCAAAAAAAAAGTGTCAAGAAAAAAAAGGGGGATCGGGACAAAAAGAAGTGAACAATTCATCTAGAGATCTTCATTCTTTTATTAAAGTCCTTCATTTCACGATGCAGGTGTTGATAGGGGAGATGACGTGCATGATGAGGACTGAATTTGAAAGGCAACCGATTTTAGTAGAGATGAGGCATAGGGCGAAGGCCGCATCCGAGATGTTGGAAAGGAAAGAACTAAAATTGAAGAGATCACCTATGGCTAGGAGGGGACAACCATGGGAGACGATCCCAAAATGGAATGGCAACACCAACATAAATCCAAAGTTGTACCCTCTAAGGATGCCAAACAGATGACCATCACTACCAATGGTAACACTAAACCTCCTACTATTCGAGCTCGTGATATTAAGTGTGTTACATATCAAGAGTAGGGACACACATCCATTTAATGAACAAACAAGGTAATGGAGATAGACATCCAAAGAGAGACCGTGTCGGAGAGGGGAGGGGTTGATGATATACCACCTTTGGAGGATGTTGGTGAAAAGAAGAAATTTGTGGTCAAAGATGTATTTGAAACAAAGCAAGTTCTCAATGTTCAAGTCGTAGAGGCCGAGGTTGAAAAATTGAGAGAAAAATAAAAAAAAGGTTGAGCTTAACTATAAGATTATATATATAATGTTAGAATTTATGATTTCGAGTATAGGGTTTATAAATTGTAGAAACTTTATATAAATTATAAACTTTCTTAAATTTATATAAATTAAAAAACTTTATATAAGATGGTCTGAGCCTAATTATAAATGTTTTAACATTTATAATTATGTTGCCTACGTATCATTTATGTTTTTATACATATATGAATCAAAACCCACGTAGTTCTCTTACATTATTCACCTATTAGATAACCCTTTAATCGTCGTCATTGTTGTTTGGACTCGTGCTGCTTGCCGTCGCCGTATTAGTATCCCATGTATCGAATGGATCTTCTTCTTTGTTCTATGCATGTTCTTGTGTTCTACGAGTAGCAACTATCCAATCATTCGGGCATGCTTGATATTCCAAGTTGAGCAGAGGTTTGAACATCGGTTGTCTTAAATTTACCCTCCCTTGCTAAAGGCTTGTTATACAGCCACTAAAACCAGGCATGCTAGAACTTCCTTTGCAATAAACGATAACACCAAAAAATCCATTGCTTTGCTCCTCCACCCAAAAAGAATATAGAAATCCAAGTATGAGCTATAGTTGTTACCTCTCTGAGCAATCTCAAAGGTAGCCATTAGATAATTATGTGGAACTTGACGAGGACCTAAGGCATTTCGATAGAGATTTCATTATGTTTTCCAATCTTCATAGCCTTGCTAAACTAGACATATAACTATCTGAGTCAATCCACTCCTATGAGTTTGTACAGGAATACCTAACCGGGTTTAATACTCTTCATATAATTTATTTAATAAAGTAGAAACTTTTTTGATTGTAGTCCTATAGTCAACAATAAGTAATAATCCTCGTCGACAAAATCACCATAGTAATCTTCTAATGATTTTTTAAAACCTTCTATTTTTATTCGGGGGTCTAAAATGGTGGTAAGAAGATAAAGTAGTGGTGGTATATCTATAAGATATTTACACCATTTTGCAGGAAAAACATCTATACAAATTGTAAAATTATTTTCATATTTAATACTCGTTATAATGGCTCCTACGTTAACACAAATAGGTGCAATAAGGTGGACAATGGGTTTATATATGTGTGACAATAATTTAGTGTATTCATTAAAATATTTTAATAATTCTTAATATTTTTCACATTATATCCAATCACTTGTGTTTAAATATAGATTTTGGTATCTATTATTCATAAAACTAACTAATAGATTTTTATAAGGTACGATTTGTTGAAGTAAAGTATATATTGAAATCCAATGGGTTGCTACGTCTAATGAAAATTTTATTGGCCTAACATTATTATCTTTACAAAATCTAAATCAATATTTCATTACCCTAGGTTTACTCACCAAAAATTTAATAGTACGTTTTATTGGGTTATGATACGATCTTCAGTAAAAACTTCGATCTTATTATCAGATTATGCAGAGTATTCAAATTCACATAAAAATTTGGATTTGAGGACGAATCCTTCCCAGGAGGGAGGGGATGATGTGATTATTGGGGGTCCGAGACGAATTTGAATTCTTGCATGGTTTAAAGTAATTAGACCATGTGGTGTGAATTATAATAAAGAGCAGCTTTGTGGTTTCTTTCAATCAGAGGCATAAACATGATTGGATCGATCTGAAATTTGAACTGGAATTCAAATACTCATTGGGAGTCGTTCTGTGCAAAGTAGATCGGATTTGAACGGTCAGATCGTGAGATATGAATTTTAGAACAGATTGCTCTTGTTCAGTTCACGATCTACTATTTACAGCACTGCGCAGCCTCAGTATTACTGGAGATCGAAGGTCTGAAGGTGTTCCGATCGAACTGACATTTTATCAAGTGATAGAATACTTCTCAATACATATGCTGACAAAAGGAGATCAAATTCTAACGGTCCGATGATGAGTTATTATTTTCGGAATATACTGTTCTCAAATTGGAAGCTGCACGCGATTTATGGA
>JAOWBN010206154.1:0-14324 GCA_028565015.1 Pinguicula moranensis | reverse complement strand
GGCTGCAGTAAACTAGTCATAATCTTCCTGAAGTTTATGTACAATCAAGATCCTGTTGGCCTATTGCTACAAGATTTTGAAGTTAATCAAAACATTGAAGTTGACTTGTAAGTCTTTGAGTCCTTTTTAAACATTGAATAAACTTCGAGAAAGGCACGTACTCATGCATTGTAGCTTTTGGTTGGATCAAAGAAATGATGCGGTTTTCAGGTTTGTCTTTCATTTTTTTTCTGAATATGATACATGAGCAGACATCTTATGCTCTTATTTTCTATGGAAACACAACAGAAGGTAGAAGACATCTTATGCTCTTAGTTTTTAGTAGCATTGATTCGAATTCTGTTATTGATGAATTTTACGGTAAGACTGATCGTCGGGAGCGATATATTTAAATATTATATTATTTAATTACTTAAATTTTGTTAATTATTTTGATTGAATGTTATTTTTATATTATATTAAATATTTTAATTTTTTTTAAATATTTTTATTTATTTATTTTTGAGTAGAAAAAAATGGCTCCTTAAATTCTTTTAGGGTATTTTAGCCCACCTTAATTTTCAGGGCTAGTTCCGCCCTTGCACTCCACATAAACCTAGACCCATCCCCTAAACCCCTAAACTCAAAACACACTTAAACTTTCATTCGAATGGTATTAAAGCCGGCAGATTCGGCTGATCATGAGCAATGAAGGCACTATTTTGATAACCTGCGGATTTTCAAGAAATGCTGAAATATAGAGAATATGATATGATGGGTTCTTGTGGACATAAAAATCTGCTTAAAACAGTTTCTCGATAACTTTTGGCTTGCACTAAGGCTTTCGGAACATAAAAACAGAGGAGCAGGAGCTGACTTTTGAAGCATCAGAAATTGAACAATTGCTTATTTCCAGCAACAACTGTTGCAGAAAAGCTATGGAAAAGTTCAAAAGTTGAAGCGTTTGTCTCTTGCAGTGATGAATTTTACTTCTGTCACATCATAATCATTTAATCATTCAGTGAGAAAAAAAGCAACTCCCTGTACTCACTTTCAATTTCAGTGTTCATCAAAATGATAATCAAATGATAAACCCTCATACGAACGATAGAAATGGAAGCAAAATCACTGATAAATATGTATGATGATGAACAGCAAACTATGTTAAGAAGCTCAATTCTAATTCCCAACCTGTGTTCGTCCTCTGTCCACGGAGTCCCCTTCTTCCTCTCCACCTCTCTGCTCCGATTCGCACCCGTCGTCGCGAACGAGATCTGTCCCATCTCCTCCCCGCCCGTCGACTCCGATTCATCCGAATAATTCGGCAGGTCCACCCTTCCTGAATCAATCGCCGCCACATCGTGTAACAGATCCTCGTAGTGCGCCCTCACCTCATCTGGGCACCGACCAGGTAGATATTCAGCTATTCTTCTCCATCGATCCTCTGTCCCATCCGGAAAATGCACCAGAGCCTTCTCAAAAGTCTTGTCCTCTTGCCATAGCCATTTCTGCGAGCCTAGATCCGACATAGTCGTCATCCACCGATCATCCACCACCAGGTTTTTGGCGTTCATGTAATACATGTTGGAGCAGAGGGGGTGAAGTGGAATTTTGGATAAGATTGATTTTAAGGGGTTTCTAGGAATTTTTTAGTTCCCTGTGTACTATGTCTGTCTGTGGTGGGATTCCTGATCGGGGAAGTAATTTTCGAGATTTTGGTTGTGTTCAAGACATCAAGTCAAGTGTGTACATACATACACACAACACATATAATTATCAAAAAAAAAAAAATATATGTATATATTGGGGGGTTGGGCGAGAGTTTCTGGAAGTTTGTGTGAGATGTTCAATTTGCACGTTTTTCCTTGTGATTGGTGCAAGTGGATCTCTCGAGAGTATGGTCTGGGTTCAATTTGGACTTCATTATGTAGATCTTAAGGAGGGTCCCGGGCAGAGCTCGGGGAGAGAGGGACGATCGCTCATTTTACCTTCAAATTTTGTTTAACCCTAGCCCGTCTTTTTTTTTTTTCCTTTCTTTTTTGTTAGATACCAAAACAATGATGTCCTAAATTATTTTTATTTCTATCTAATCCATAAAATTCATGACAATCACCATATTCCTTCAAGTTGATCTTCTTGACATTAACCATTCTTCTCTACAAGTCGGGTTCAATTTTGACTTCTTGAGTAGATCTTAATGCGAGTCCTTGGGCAGAGGTGGAGCTCGGAGCTTTTTGGCCCCTTTCCCCACCCACGGTAGCATAGCTATGCTCTTAGTCATGGGTAAATCAATTTTCAAATGGGACAGACACAAATTAGGTGTCAAACACAAATCAAAACAAGAAGATAGTTTTTTTTTTTTTTAATTTTTTGTTATGGGGTGGTATAGTGTGGATGGGGTGGCCACTGACGAAGGTATGTAGACTATACCAGGAAAAAAAATAGTTTTAACTCAATAGCAATGTTTTGAGAGTGTGTAATTTATTATAATATTGTGTTGAGAAAATGGTGAAGCACGCTTAGGAGAGTTATCATAAAATAAAGTTTCTAAAAAAAAGTATGAATGTGTGTAATCTATTAAAAAATATTTAGTAAGAAATGTAATTTATCCTTTTTATTATATCCTATCGTTTTTATGGCTCTCCAAATGCCAAATCTATCTTCTTTTTGCAATCGACGGCCAGGTGGGGAAGTGTGGGATGTCGGCAACCGCCGCCTTTTAGCTTTATTATGGAATGTGGAATGGAAAAGGAAAACTTTGATTTGGCCACATGAAATTCACGCACACAGTTTTACAAAATCAAATAAATAAATAGAAATCTGTACAACCGTTGTGAAAATCATTCAACGTGACATATTTAGAGTCTAGTCTTTTTCCCTGCAATAAAGATTGCGTAAGGACTATTTTTCTTTAATAAACAATATTTTTTCCCCAAATAAAATTTAAATTGCATTTATGGTACATGGAAAAAATATTTTATATAGAATAAGTGGTTTAGGGTTTAGGATTTAGGGTTTAGGGTTTAGGGAGGAAGGCGTGTATATCTTCAGAACAACTCCAACAAGAAGGCGTCACCTTCTTTGTTACGAACTTCCCGGTGGAGACTACGGAACCTGAGATGAAGAAGGTTTTCACTGACCTTGGAGAGGTGGCCAGGTTACCATCCCTCAGAAGCTGGATCTATCGGGGAACCGGTTTGGGTTCGTAAGGTTTCAATCGATAAAGGATAGTATAGGACGCACTAGGACGAGGTTAAACTCTATGAGATTTGGGAAGGAAAATCTCAAGGCCAACGTTGCCAGATTCCAACGGTCGGAGAAACTTCCTGCCAGGAAAAGAGCGACAACGAGGAATTTAGGCCAACAGGCAGATATGAAAGTGCCCGAAAGCAGAACAATGGTGGTTCAGCCTACAGAGGATGAGACGAAGTGGCTGGAGTTTTGCTTGGTTGCGATACTCAAGGGCGTGTCATGAGATCAAATGATCAAGGAGGTGCGGGGCTGACAAGGGTTGGAGACGGTCCTAATCTCGTTGCTGCCAGGGACCCAGGTCTTAATACAGATGCAATCGGAGTCGGAGGTGGAGAGTTTCCTCGGGGATCGCGCACGGTAGCATGGAGTTGGCCTTACAGAAATTAGGAAATGGTCTCCCGAGGCCGCGACCCACCCAAATGATCGGTGGATCTGTCTGAGCGGAATCCCAGTCCACTGTTGGAACGCACAAATATTTGGGGAGATAGTAAGTGAATTTGGGCAACTGCTCCAGGTGGAGGAGCCAACAACGGCTTTTCGAGATTTCGACTGTGTGAGAGTTTTGGTTCGCAAGAAGAACCCCCTGATTGGAGTCCAGTCGATAAACCTGATGGTCAAGAATGAGGTTTACCCGGTCCGTGTTCGGGAGGAGCCCAGGGTGTGGAAACGAATGGTGGACCAAATGAAATGCGCTGCCGACCCGGTCCCGCTGGCGCTGGACGGCGGCGATTGGACGGAGTTGCAGAAAACAGGGAAAATACAGGAGCAGACGCAGTTACCGTTGGAGGCCCTAAACGGGATTGTAGCTGGCGACAGGAGGGATTTAGCCCCGACCCATGATGGGGGGCCCATTCCAACAGAAGTGCATACGCTGGAAAGAGACGTGGAGCCCTCGGGCAGCAAGAGCTTGGTGACCAATCAGAGAGAGACAGAGGGCAACGAAGGAACAACAACCAAAGCTGTTACGCCAGATTTCGAGGTGGCATTAAGTGCAAAAAAGTCAACATTCAGCCTGTCAAGGGACCCCACGGCGACTACTCTACACAGGAGTTCAACCGAAGAATTGGGATGTCCCGCCGAGCAGTACTCGACGAAATGGGATAAAGGTTTCAGATATGGTTCCTCCAAAAAATGCAGTGGGCAAAAATCTGGGAATAGTGAGCTTGCGGGGAATGGGGGGATGACACATCCGGCGAATATGGGCAGCGTGGAACAGGCTGTGGACACACAGCTTGGAGGAAGGCCTATGAGAGATAATCTGGAGCATTTGGAGGCAACGGTGGGACTGGGAAATATGGATACAGAGATCGGGAAATTCTGGGGCATGTCTGGAGAGGAAGAGGGGCATGAAAAGGCACCCTCGGACAGCGAGGAGCTGGAGGTGCTTAATACCATGGGGAAATGTAAGATTTATGACTAGGAGCCGATCCCGGAGAGCAGTAGAAAAGGATACAAAGGCTCCCCAAGGGCACAAAGAAGGTCAAGAAGAAACTTGACACAGGCAAGGACATCCTCCAGTTTTAGGTAGAGGGCACCTTTTTTCTCAGGCGGAAGACAGAGGTCAAGCACTTAGAGTCCGGAAATGAGTGATAAGATCCTCTTCTGGAATAGTAGGGGTCTTAGGAAAGTTAAGAAACACATCAAAAAGTGGAAGGAAAAGCATGATTTCAGCATGCTAGCCATAGCTGAGCCCTTTCAGCAAGCTCAGCGAATGAAAAGGTATGCACATATCTTAGGCTTCCCAAATTTCTGCTCAAATGAAGCAGAAGGTGGGAAACTGTGGGTCTTCTGGGACGCTTCGGTCACGTTTGAGGTGCTCAGTATCCACCAACAGGCAGTGACGGGAAGATGGAAACTGAACTCTACGGAGATCTTGGTAACCTATGTCTACGGAAAATGCTCCTATATACTTAGGAGATCACTCTGGAGCTACTTGGAAGAGGTGAAACCAGAGGTAGGCCCCTGGATTGTTGTGGGGGGATTTTAATGTTCTAAGATCGAATAGAGAAAAGGCAAGGTGGAGGGATCAGACCGGCTTTTCCAATGATGGAATTTAATGACTGTGTGCATCGCTGTGCTTTGGTTGATCTGAGGACCAATGGAACGTGGTTGTCTTGGTGCAATGGGAAGTCAGGTTTATGTCGTGCTTGGGCGCAACTGGAAAGTTCATTGGTTAATGCAGCCTTTCTACAATGGAAGGTCACTAGCCATTCTGCCCTTTTGCCCCGGAAATCATCGGACCATAGACCTGTGTTGGTGGATATGAAAATAGCATACCCGAGTTATAGAAGGAGACAATTCAGGTTCCTAAACATGTGGACAACTAGTGAGGATTTCCTGCCCCTGATCCGGCAGGAGTGGATTACAGGCAACAACGAGGTGGGGTTGAGCACACTGGGGCAGAAAATTAAAAGAGTAAGAGTTGTATTACGCAGATGGAATAAGGAAGGCTTTGGCAGGATTGAGATACACATTAGATCTCTTGAAGACAAACTGGACAGATTAGAAGTGGCCTTACAGTCAGGGTTTTCGGATGCAGTAGAAACAAAGTATGTGGCCACTAAGACTGAACTGCAGAGGTGGGAGGACAGAGAACTTTGCAGACTAGAGCAACAATCAAAACAGGCTTGGTTGATAGGCGGGGATAGGAACACCAAAGTGTTTCATGCAGCACTAAGGGTCAAACAACATAGGAAAGGCTTGGATCAGATGCAATTAGCGGATGGCAGAAGTCTGGTAGGTGCCCAGGAAATACATGAGGCAGCTGTGCAACATTTCCAAGAACTGTTAACAAGTCTTGAAGTAGATACAGAAAGTCATTTAATAGAACTAGGAGCTATGTGTGGAGAAAGTGACAGAAGCAGAAAACTACAGCATCAGAATGATCCCATCAGAGGAGGAAGTAAAAGATGCAGTTTGGTCTATTCCTAGTAACAGCGCCCCAGGACCTGATGGATTTGGGTCCAGTTTCTTTAAGGCAACTTGGGAAGTCACAAGTAGGGATCTAATTGGGGCGATAAGAGAGTTCTTCATAGGAACAGAAGTCCCCAGAATGTTCAACTCAAACACCATTACTCTTATTGCCAAAACAGAGAACCATGCCTCCTTTGACAAGTTTAGACCCATAAGTTTGTGCACAGTAGTTGGAAAGGTGATCTCTAAAATCCTGGTAAGCAGATTGGGGAAGTTTCTGCCAAGATTAGTGGCTGAAGAACAAGGTGCTTTCCTCGCAGGAAGAGGCATCATAGATAACATCACTCTTGCCCAGGAGATGATCCACTCCCTTCATAGGAAACACCCAGGGGGCAACTTAATTATCAAGTTAGACATGGAAAAAGCCTATGACAAGGTCCGGTGGAAGTTTTTAGAAGAGGTTCTACAAACAAAGGGGTTCTCTGCTGAATCCAGACGGCTACTACTGAGATGCATAAGTAAGTAGTGATTTACAGTGCAAATGAATGGGGTTACTACTTGTTTCTTCAAGTCTACTAGGGGACTAAGGCAGGGGGACCCCATGTCCCTCCTGCTGTTTATCCTAGTACAAGACATCCTATCACGGATGCTGCTGAAAAATCAGAACAAAGGGAGAATGAGCAGCTATTATCATCCTATTGGCAGCCCCCTAATCACACACCTAATGTATGCTGATGATGTGTTGATCTTTGCAAATGGGAGTGCAAGAACAGTGAGAGCTATGAGGAGAACACTGGATGCCTACTGCAACTGGTCAGGACAGTCAATCTGCTGTGAGAAGTCAGTCATTTACATGTCTAAGCATATCTCAAGGGTATGGAGACAACAAATTTTAAGGATCACAAACTTCAGGGAAGGAAATCTCCCCATGACATACTTAGGGGCTCCCTTGTGCGCGGGGAGGCTTACCAGACAGATGCTGGAGCCTCTGATGCAGAAGATCAGGAAAAAAGTGGCCGGATGGAAGGGGATCTTACTGTCACAAGGAGGAAGGCTAGTTCTCATCAGGCACGTGATGTGTAGCCTGCCCATCCATATCATGTCCGGGTTGAAGCTCCCACAATATGCAATGAAGGAAATCAGAAGGTGGATGGCTAACTTTTTCTGGGGTGAAAGTGAGGGCAAGCAGAAACTGCACTGGAAAAGATGGACAACCCTGTGCAAACCCGAGGGAGAAGGGGGACTTGGGGTGAGGGATTTAGCAGATGTGCAGAAAGCTTTAGGTATGAAGCTGTGTTTTAAGTTGCTGACAGAAGAAAGTATGTGGACCAATTTCTTCAAAGCCAAGTATTGCAGGGGAAAACACCTGTTAGAAAGACACTGCAGGAACACTGATTCAAGGTTATGGAAGTTCATTATGGGAATTAGATCAGAGGTGCTAGAACAAATACACACCAAACTGAGAGGAGGGAACTCAGATTTTTGGTTTGATAAATGGCTCAACTCTGGAACACTCGCAAGCAGAGTTCAACACAGTTTGGCGGCAAATGCTTTGGTCCAAGACTTCACATCCCAGGGACAGTGGAATGTAAACCAAATCAGGAGGGTGATTGGTCAGGAACTGACAGAAGAAGTCCTAGCGGTTCAGGCGCCTAAACCAGGAACTGGGAAAGATGTGGTCATCTGGAAACCTGCCATGGATGGAAATTTCACAATCAAGACAGCTTGGGAGTCAGTTAGGAACAGAGCAGAGCAGAGGAACTTGAGGTGCAGGAATGGTTGTGGAATAAGCATGTCTCAATTAAAGTGTCAATCTATGCTTGGAGGGCCTGGCATGATTGTCTGCCAACAGACGAACAGCTGAAAAGGAAGGGTGTTGTCCTTGTCTCTGCCTGCCAATGTTGTGAGATGAGGAAGGAGGAATCCACGGATCACATCCTCTCTTTAGGGAAACTGGCTACTGAGATCTGGGAGAAGGCTGCAGACCTGATGGGAGTGTCCTTTAATAACCCGAGGAGATGGAGAGACAGAATAGTGCAGTGGAAACTTGATGCCACCAGGAGAGGTTTCAAAGGTTTATTGTGCAAAATTTTCCCTGTTATACTAACATGGGGCTTATGGTTGCGCAGGTGCAGGGCTCGATTTGAGGAACAAATCCAGAATGCGGAGCAAGTTTGGATGGAGGTAAGAAACTTGGTTGAATCTATTACAGAATTATCTAATGGCAGGTTAACCTTGCAGGCATCAGATGAGAGGGCCTTACAGGAGATGAGGATCCGAGCAGAGGGGAGGTTGAAGGGACACTTCAGGCTGGTCAGATGGACCAAACCGCCGGCATGGTGGGTAAAAGTCAATTCAAATGGAAGCTGTAGAGGAAACCCAGGGCCATCCGGAGGAGGAGTGATCAGAGACAATAAAGGAGATATGTTGGTTGCCTTCTCAGTTCACCTAGGAGTGGGTACAAATAATAGTGCAGAAATGCAAGCTGCCACAGAAGGATTAAAGATTTGCAAGGAGAAGAGTTGGAGGAACATCATCCTGGAGACGGACTCCCTTCTGCTCACAAACTGGTTCAAGCAAGATAGATGCACACCGTGGTATTTATGGGACTTTTGGGAAGCTTTCAAGAAGGAGCAGAAAGGTTCTTGAGTGCATGTGGCTCATCAGCTACGCGAAGGCAATGTTTTTGCAGATTACATGGCAAAAATGGGCTCAACAGGGACTAATAGCAGGATTTGGTCTAGTCTACAGCTACCTCGGATGCTTAGAGGCCACCTGCGGCTTGACAAGTGGGGGCTCCCTAGCATCCGACTAGATTAACCAAATTAGGAAGTGCTAAACAGGGCAGGGGATCCTCCCTGTACCCTACATTGTAAGGGCTCCCCCGTCCCACAACGAGGGCCCAGATTTCTTTTCTCTTTAATGCAAGAACGTTTTATTTAAAAAAAAGGTTAATTGAAGCAGTCAAATACTTTTATCCATATCAAAAACACACAATATTGATTTTTTTTATTGGTTCCTAATCTAAAAAAATTATTTGGTCGAGCTTCATAAGACAATATTTTTTTTGATAATTGAATTTTATTAAAATTAAATAACATATTACATACTAACAACAATTACATACTAACCCTTTCCATATCTCCATCGACCTCCGATCCGAAGATTCCCAATTCTTTCGCTATTCTTCACTGTCATCCTTTCTGAGAGAAATTGGACTACATAGATAGGGGGCCCTAAGCCAATCTACTAGTGTATACCCCTTACTTAAGATTTTTCTCGCCTTGCTCCAGCGCCATAAGCTCAGCTGAATCAATTCCAAATTTGGTATGGCCTACCAATCTGCCTCAAATCTGATCGATTTCCTCTCTTTCCACAAGCTTCATGTTACTGCATGCCAGGTAGCTTTCCACAAATCTTCACCGATTCTACTATTGAGTTTTTCCATGTGTGCTTTGAAGTGTTTCTTGATTGAGTTATGGTATACATACTGTACATTGAACCATCTGTATACCTTCTGTCATATTTCTTCAGCGTTGCTGCACTTGACAAATAAATGGTGGGTGGTTTCTCTTTCCTGTGCACACATTAAGCATAGACTTTCCTGATGACTCATCCTGAGTCCTCTTTTGGCCAGATTGGTAAGCGTGGGTATTCTGTCTTGTATAAGGCGCCAGCTAAATGATTGAATTCTTTTCGGTGAAATTTTACACCAAATTTTCGCAATGTCTTCATCTTCTTCTGGCAGTTTGGGCATATTCTTGAGTAATATCTTGTACGCTGATGAAACTGAAAATTTTCCTCCAGGATCTTCCTTCCATTTCCATGATTCAGCTCCTTTCACTATCTCTGAGTGACTGCTCAGATATTGTAGCAGTTCCTCCAGTAAGTCTATCTCTCTTCCTCTAAGTGTTCTTTTGAATTGTAGATTCCACACTGTTTGTCCATTTACTTCATTTGTCATCCCTGCAATAGTCTTGTGTTGCTAGGAGCTTTGTCTATATAATTTTGCATACTTTAATGCCAAGCAGCCATTCTTTATCCAATCAAATTCCCAGAATAAGGCTCTATCTCCATCTTGAACTTTCAAGTTCATGTTATTGTTAAACCATGTCTCTTTGGCTATTTTCCATATTTCTTTCCAGTAAGTTGAGCTGTTATCCGGCATTGTGATGAGAGACTAATCACTCATATGGTCTACATCCCTGAGATATTTTTCCCGGATTACTTTCCCCCACATCCATCTGCATTGTCTCTTAATCTCCATAACCATTTGGCTAATAAAGTCGTGTTCATACATCTCAGACTTTTGATGCCAAGACCCCCCTGCTGTTTACCTTGACACATAGAAATCCACTTTATCCAATGTATTGCTCTTGTCTTCTTTGCATTTTGTTTCCATATAAACTCTGCCATCATCTTTTCCATTGCTTTTATTGTTTGCTTTGGTGCTCTGAATAAGTACATGTAGTAGATAGGCAAATTGGAAAGTACTGACTTAACCAAAGTTACTTTTCCTGCAAAGGAGAGGAACTTAATTTCCCACTTTTCTATCCGTGAGTGAATTGTAGCCAACACTGAATCCCACATTTTTGTTCTTCTTGGATTGCCTCTAATGAGAAGTCCTAGATATATACAAGGCAGATTCCCACTTGCGCATTTTAATTCTGTAGCAAAACTTGCTAGGGTTCTTTCTCACAGATTCAATCCATACATTTTTCTCTTTAAAAAATTGGTAGAAAGCCCTTAAACCATCTCAAACAGCTTGAGAATACCAGCCAAAGTTCTGAGGTTTCTCCAGTTTCCTTCTGCTAGCAACAACGTATCATCTACATACTGCGAATGTGTTAGTTATAGCTGACCAATTCTCAGTCCAGTCAATTTCCCAATTTCTGCTGCCTTCTTTACCATTAAACTAAGACCTTCTACCGCCACTAGAAAGAGGAAAGGGGAGAGGGGATCCCCCTGCCTAAAGCCTCTGAATATTTTGAATTTCCCAGAACAACTTCCATTGACCAAGATTGATACTTGAGGAGTGCTTATACACTCTCTTATCCATCTAACCCAAGTGCTGCAAAATCCCATCTTCACTAACATTGAGAGGAGAAATTCCCAGTCAAGTGTGTCAAAAGCTTTTTCAAAATCGATCTTGAATAACACAACTTTCTTTTTTCCTCTCTTAACAATGTCAATCACCTCATTTGCTAGTAGTACACCATCAAGTATTTGCCTCCCTTGAATAAAAGTAGACTGATTTATAGAGATCAGCTTGTTCATTACCTGTTTCATTCGGTTTGCCAAGATCTTTGACAGAATTTTGTAGCCACAACTCACCAGGGAAATAGGTCTATATTGCTCTATCTTGACAGGGTTCTGAATTTTTGGGATTAAGGATATGTGTGTAGAGCTGATCCCCTTTGACAATCGGCTCTCTTTATGGAACTCTTTTATAAAATCTACAAAATCATCCTGTAGAATGTTCCAATGAGACTGTATACAATAGAAATTATATCCATCCGGACCTGGAGCCTTCTGTGCAGTGCATCTGAAAATAGTTTTTTTGATTTCCTCCTTAGTGAACTCTGCCACTAGCATCTCATTATCTTCTGCAGAATCTGTCATTGTAGCTGGGATATTTAACTATGGTCTCTGCCAGCTATTTGTTGTATAGTTTTCAGAGTCGTAATCCTTAATACCTTCTTTAACTTCATTCACCTCTTCCAACCATCTTCCATTAAGGTTTAATCAATTAATATTGCTCCTGCTCCGATTGCTTTTGATTCTGCTATGAAAATATCTCATGTTTTCGTCCCCTTCACATATCCATCTTGCTCTAGCCTTTTGCATCACCAAGGTTTCCTTATTTTGAGCTGCCTTTTGCCACTGTAACCATATGTTCCTGCGTTGCTCCTTCATTTCATCTATAGATCAATCTTCCTCATATTGTGCATCCAGAAGGCTTAGGTCCTGCTGCGGCTTCTCTAGTCTTTTATCAACCGAACCAAAAGTATCTCTGTTCCAATCTTTTAACTTCATTCTCATCATCTTCAATTTTGCATGCAGTGCATACCCTTTAAAACCATCCACTTCTATTTTTTTCCATTCTTCTTTAACTAATTCTTGAAATCCTTCTTCTGTGTCCCACGCATTGATTGTTCTGAAGACTTTAGGTCCCCAGTCTACAAGCCTATTCAACAGCAATAAAGGTCTGTGATCTGAACTAAGAATGTCTAGCCCCATTCGAAGTGAGTCTGCCCACGTGTTCAGCCACTCTTTAGACAAAAGAAAGCGGTCAAGTTTGCTATAGCATTCCCCTCCTCTAGATATAGCTTCTTGTATAAACTCATCGAATTCCCTGATCTCTGCTATATTTGGTTGTGCTTTGCTCCTTTCAGATGGTGATCTTATTGCATTAAAATCTCCTGTCACACACCATCTTTTTTGTGGATCTTGCTGTATTGTATTCAATATCTTAGACCATAAATTCCTTTTCATTTTCAGTATGCCAGTGGAATAGATATTCAGAACTACCATCTTTGTTTGACTCGCACCCTTTAGCCCTTCTACCACCAATATGCCATCTTCCTCCCAATTGTTTGTAATTTGAAATTTTTCAGGCTTCCAGATGGTTAGAATGCATCCTGCACTTCCTCTGGCTTTGCTAAATCTAAAGTCAAAGTTGTTGTTAGGCCACATTCTGCTACATTCAAATCTGTTCAGGTTTGGCGGTTTAGTCTCCTGAATACACATCATTTCAGCTTTCTGTGAGAATGCCAATTGCTTTAATTCTAACTTCTTCCTTGTATTTCCCATTCCTCTGCTGTTATAAGATATTATTCGCATTAACCGTTGTATTTTTGGATATACTGTCTTTATCCTGGTGCTGTTCGAACCTTTTGTTGTCTCCATCTTGCATTTCATTCAACCTGATCGCCATTCCTCCCATTGTGGACCTGGGGGTTACTCCCAAATCCACGGCTAGATCCATTATTGCAGCTACTTCAAAAGATATCTCAACATTATCAATTAAACTTACCAACTGTTTCAATGGTGTTTCCTAGTTTCTCTGAAATTCTCTTGTATGTCTCTGGAGTTTCGGGTCGGGTGATATCTGTTCATTAACTCTGTTCTTTTTTTTTTTTTTCTAGTGACTGTGCTTCTCTCAATTATCTCTATTAGTGAGAAGGGATATGAGTTTTTCGAGCTGTAAGTCCCAACATAGCTTGTGATTTCATCTGAGTAGTGAATAACTGAATTCATTTGTGTTTGTTCTGTATCATTGACTGTTGGTAACTTCAGTGATGATATTCATTTTCCTCGTGATGGACTCATCTGCCGGATCATTTCATCCAAATCTTCATCATTTATTGGAGCCAATCCTGGTGGATTAACTGGGCTCTGAATTCCTTCTTCTGCTGCCCGAACATTCAATGGGCTTTGTTTTTCTTTCCCAGCAGGCCCAAAAATAATTTTCTTTTTGTTGCTAATGTCAATTTCGTTGATTTTTCCCGCTTCTTCCTCTATTGTTGTGGACAGTTGAGCATTTCTATTGTTTGATGCTGTCCTGAATTCCTCAAGCGGCGCATCCGGACTTACTATTACCTTTTCTGTGATTATACAGTTTCTCAAATCCCCGATACGATTTTCCTCGAAACTTCCTCCTTTTGCCTGAATTTTGCCGCTCATTGTTCTCTAGCTGTCGGAGTTCGATTCTAGGCTATTATGGTTCGCTTTATCGCATCCTGTTTTATCTTCTCCACTGTTTATAGCTTCACAGATTATTGTGGGTTTACCTTGTTCCGTTTTCTCATTCGCTTGTCTTTCTCTGTCTATGGAGTCCGCCTTTCTGGAGTTGAGTTTCTCAATTCTGGTCACTCTTCATTTGTGATTCCTATATCTTTGCCCATTAAAATGTTTAAGTGGGATGCGCCATACTGAATCACCTTCTTTAATACAGAATGATTCTTCACCTATTTGAATTTCCAAGGTTAACTCCACCGAATGATTATGTGCCACCATTATTTGTATTTTGTCATACTGCATTTCCATTCTCAAAACGTTCTATCATCAATGCTCAGTAGTGAGCCTATTTGTTTTGCAATCTCAGTGAAGAAAGCCGCGTACCGGCAGTGCAAAGGAACACCAATTACTCGCACCTAAGCTGGTCGTGCTAATTTTCC
>JAOWBN010206143.1:0-14324 GCA_028565015.1 Pinguicula moranensis | reverse complement strand
CAACACAAGAATGAAGAACTTAGCATGCAATATGATGCGTCAACGTTATATGTTGCATGAGTTTTTGAGACAAGGAGAAGCCAACACCTCACCTTTTCAATCTCCTATAAATAGGACTCTACTATGAGATGAAAGGACACACCAAAAATATTAAGAAAAAATTGTAGAGAGATCAAGTGTAGAATTATTCTTGGAAGAAGAAAAGTAATCTCCTGAATATTTATTATCCTTTGTGTTCATCATATTATTGTCATTGTTTTATAACATGATATGTATTGTACAAATAATGTATTATTATGTTTCCAACATAGTTGTCCCTCGGGGGATATGCAGTACGCCAGATTGAAGATTTTGGTAAGAACTAAAGCATTAATTGATTAATCTTCGCGAATAAATGCAGGTGACGAAGTATTTACGATCCGCAGAGAGGAGGAACTTGGATCGAAAAGATTTGGAAATACAAGTTGGGAAAAGAAAACTTCAAAGTCTGATGCAAACACTATCGGAGCTCCAGTGTACACATCCCCGCTGGAGAACAGTCAACAGCTAGTAGATTTTCTGTCTCTCCCCCATACAACGTATGCTAACCACTCGGGCACACACACGGGTGATGTGGATCTCTCTGAAGATTGAGCTATAACTTATGCAACTGGCAACGACTCTCTCAACAGTCACATTTATGAGACTTCTAGAAATGGCTTATTCCTAAAGCAGAATCTCTGACAAATAAGGCCTAACAGACGATATATTCAGAAGCCCAACTTGATCATCCAAAATCTGGATACAAATCACACTTGCCTCAAAACCTGAATTACTCATTTCAAATGGCGGTTAATTCAGTTGATGAGTTGATAGTGTTGACAGGTTTGGAAATTGTCCGGTACGACTACTCTTCTCAAAGCTTGGATCCATTTCAATTGCAACCAATATTAGACGCTTCAACCCGCTTTCACTCTAAACAACTATCCCTGCAAGCAAGCTTATTGTAAGAGAAAATGCTGAGAAGCTAAGGCAGATGGTCCTAAACACCAAAAAATTCTACAAGGACTTGGCTGAGGATGGAACTGCCCTCTCGGTTAACCCAAATAGAGGCAAATGGACACCGTGATACGACCTTGGACAGGAACTATGATCTATCTACAATCTCATTCGAAGATTAGGTAGGGGTGCAAGCTTGTGGGTGTGAAGGGGTGCAAGCAGGTGGCCATGCAAACCCTAAATTCCATCCAAACCTAGGTGGCAATGCAAATCCTAATTCCCATGCAAATATGGGAATAGTTCAATTTCAAGAAATCCTAAACCCTGCTCGAGCAATGTTTCAGAAACATATCCATAGCAAGGAAGCAATCTTGTATCAAAAGTCTAAATTAAGATATACCCGAGAAGGTGATGGAAACTACAAGTACTTTCATGCTCGCCTAGCTAACAATCGCAGTTGGAATGCTATTAAAGGTTTAGAATTTAATGGAGTTTGGACTGATCCAATTCACAAAATTAAGAGAGGGATCAAGGAACATTTTGAGAAACATTACTCGGCAGAGTCTTGGGAGCGCCCATTCTTGGAAATGCAAACATCGGCTGTCACTTGCTGATAAACCTATTGATTGTGCCCTTCACACAGATGAGATTAAAGAGAATGTTTGGAACTGTTTAGAATCTAAAAACTCGGGATCGACGGGTACAACTTCACATTCCCACAGACACACAAGGATGTACTTAAAGATAACCTTATAACTTTTCTGCAGGATTTTTACAATACTGGACGACTTCCAAAAGCTCTAAACTCAACATTTATTGTGTTGGCACCGAAAGGATTGAGTCAGCTAACATTGGATCAGTACAGACCGATATCCTTGGTTGGTTGCACGTACAAAGTTTACTCATAGCTACTTACAAATAGAATGCGGGGTGGGGGTAGGTGGGTTATAAACAAGATTATCTCTCGAACTCAATTGGCCTTCATTAAAAAGAGACAAATCCTTAACAACATCTTGATAGCGAATGAATTGGTTCACTCCATTGAGCAAACAAAAGAATTATCCTTCTCAAGGTGGACTTTGCAATGGCATTTGACTCCACATACTGGAACTTTCTCCTTGAAATATTTCAAAAATTAGACTTTCGCATATACCAGATTCGCTGGATACATACATGTCTAACAACAACATTAGCAACTGCCCTGATCAACAGAGATAGCTCCGGAGAGTTAAAACTATAGAAGGGTCTTCATCAAGGCGTCCCCTCTCACCTTTTTGGTTTTTAGTAGTCACGGAAGTCCTAAACATGATTATGAAGAGAGCTATGGAACTTGGCTAACTCCAAAGAATTAGGTGCAGCAAATAAATATAGTATGATTCTTAATTGTAAACTTGTGGTTTAAATGAGCATCAATCATTCTGGAATTTGTGTATTATAATGTGGGGGACAAATAAACAATAATTTAACTTGAAATTATATATGTAACATTGAGATAATTAGTATCTCTGTCATTTATTGTCTCAATAGAAAATTCATTTCAATTGGATATCTTTAAAGCCCAATAAAAATTCTTCCTAACTTTTATAGGAAATAATGCAGCTTCAATAATGAATTTGTCCTTTATCATAAAAATTGTATGTATACCCAAAATTATACTACCCAAAATTGTATGTATACAAGTTCTTTACACTTCAAGTGAGAGATATAATTTTCTCATTTAATATCATATATATGCATTATATTTTTGAACTTTAAGTGGAGAATGATAATTAATTCATCAAAGCACATAAAAAATAATTATTTCCTTCAAATCATTATCATGCATAAAGTCAATAAAGTCATGCACATTTAACGAGATTAACCTCTTCATGAGTATTACTAATCCATTCTAGTAACTTTATTTCCTTTTGTTTTTGTTTACAATGGAAACTTGAAAAAGATCAATTTCACGTCAACATGTGTGTGACCAATGGTTGTCTATGTCACAGAGATGACAATTATTTTAGGCATCTTCATGCCTTTTTTTTTTTTTTATCAAGAATATTTTAATTACTCTCCGACTTTTGGTGTACATTCTTGAAGAAATAGGAGTTTGAAAAAGCAGAAAAAAAATGTAAGTACTTGATTCTAAATAAAATACCTGAACAAATGACATTTCTTGAAAGACTGATTCAGTCGAACAACCGAAATTGCATTCGCAACCTTAGGAAGCACAAGATAACTTTCACTGAGCTTTATAGGGTCGCGAGAGTTGGTGACCAAAAGGATGATCAGTTCATTTAATGTTTGAGAACTCCACTCCTGAAAGTTCATCATTTGCTAACTAAACTAGATCAGCATACGCAATCTAGACAATTAGGTTGCATTACTGTGAAAGAAAATAAATAACAAAGCAACCGGGAGAATAGTCATTACAAAAACCATAATATATAAGAGAAACCGAAGGGTAAGAAATAAAACTCGCTAGGGTTTGGTGGACTTGTCTGGGGGATGGGTTGAATATCTAAATTGTGGGGGAGGGGGGCAAAAACATTGTCTAGGGTGTTAGGTTCGTCAACCTCTATAGGATTCTCGTTCCAATCGCTAGGTCTGGCCTGGATTTGCCTATTGCATGTGCTAGAAAAGGAGGATGTCTTCTCCTTCGGTGAAATTGGCCGGACCATGAACCTTCGCGGATACCGTTTGCCTACAACATACAAGTAGAGGCTAAATCTCGTCAAGGCGAGTGATAGGTGTCCAGAAGAATTTGATGGGTCCATGAATCTTCTAGAGAAATAAAACTTTAAAATACGAGCGACTGTTTGAGAATGGAAGGTGAAGGAGAAATGTACAGGAGAAATTGGTCTTTGGTTTCGCCATGACAACGGATTATATATATACCAAAATCAGGGGTAATTCGATCATTTAACGTTAATTTAATTATGTGACCAGTATAATACTTGGTAGTACAGTGTTACCAAATGACGGATTATTGCTATCCCATTTTTGTAGAAATCTATACACCATGAAAAGGTGATATCCCATTTTTGTAAAAATTCGGACACCGCGAAAAGCTGTGTAACAAATGCCCTAAGGATTACGTAATCCGATCGAAATGCTGAAGTTATTGTTGTAACAGGATTAAAACTATCCCACAATTAAGCTGACTCTATGTTCTTGTTGAAGGATAACTTATCCTTGTCTAGTAGACCTTATTTTATGCTTGATAATAATCATCACAAAAATAGAAGTTAAACAAAATGATCCCATATCATATCCTTCTAATTAAGTATATGCACTGATACCAAATGTTTCGGGAAAATTTTTAGTGAGTTGTACCATGGACTTTTGGCCCAATATTATAACCCATAAAAAAAATGATAAAATAGAAATAATCCATTCTTTTTCGAGCAAAAAACTTTTAATGATACTTTCTCAAAGAATGGTTGAAAAGAAAAGCAATTTTTTTATACCATATGGAATGTTTCACCATCTTGAACTCAGTTGGTCAGAACTCTGTGTTGATAACGTGTTATTAAATAATTGCGAAGATCACAAGATGTTTAGTAGAGAAAGACAGTTGTAAGGGCTAACATTGGCTGTAATGGAAAGTTTCTAACCTACCTCAAACCTATGAGTCATCCATAGTGTGATGACATTATGAGCAACGAGTTGAACGGAGTACCACGTACTAACGTCTATCATCCGATGAGTGTTGACGAATGGAATAACAAGAGGTTCGCAGATGGCTGGTAGACTGAGTATATGATGGTGTCGGGATATTCAATGCACTTGGAGAGACTAGAAGAGTGTTACTTTATCGGACAAGGTATGTGCAACTTTTGCGGACAATGTGTGCAAATTTGTTGGGACATATATACAAATAGACATGCAATCACATGCATAGGATTCGGGGAATCCATGAATGATAGGAGGCCTTGCAAATAGTGAAAAGAAGAAAAGAAATTGAGTCAAAGTCAGGGTGGTTGACAAGCAAGAAAACAATCCTAGTTGGTCTAGGATTACCATGTGGACAAGATTTATTATCAAGTGAGTGTTTCATGGGATACGAAAGTCTTTGGAATAAGAATTTGAATAACACACAAGGCTTATCCTTGTGAAGATATTAAACTAGTATAAATACCAATACATGTAGGATTTGTGTCAAGACCTTTTGATCTCAATAATTTTTTCATACGTGAATTGAGCGACTTTGTCGAGTGCATCACTTGGTGTGATCGAGCACGAGAAGGGGAAGCAGCAGTACGTTGGGGAAGAAGGTTGACGAAGCTATGTGAGATAGGAATCACAATGTTTTGCCTTTTGTCAATCATTCAGAGGAGAGCTGGTTGGGTCGTTCACTATTGTAAAGGTTCGGGTAGAATCTTGTGTCAGGGTCATACTTGAGTGAATATTGAAGCCAATGTCACGGGGTGAGTGAATAGTGAGCATTTGTATCTACAAAATTCAATAGTAAAATCTCTTATTAACGGTGAGCATTCAGTTATTCGGTTCGACTGAACCGAATCGAATCGAACAAGGTTCAGTTATGATATTTCATAACTAAACCGAATAACCAAAAAAATTTGATTATTCATTTTTTTGTTTGATTTTCGATTAACCAAATAATTGAACAAATTATTTATTTTATTTTTTGAAACACAAAATATTTTATCCTATACCATAAAAATAAAAAAAAATTAACAAAAAATAAATAAGTTTTTATTTTAACCAAAATTGATTGGTTATAATCGAAAATTGAATCGAAATATTTTGGTTATGACATTCTATAATCATAATAGAACGAATAACCGATAATTTTTTTTGCTTATCCCTATTTCTTATATTGGGTAAAGCCTCGCATACTAGATGGTTGAGCTCGAACCGCATAATCACTCTTGATGTTGGTTTACTTTATGCACGATAAATAAACTTACTATTAATGCATACTGGATAACAAATCTCTGAACGAATACTGACTTTACAACAACGATGGTAAATTGTTGAGATAAATAACATAGAGAAATTGGGAAAAATTTCATTCAATTCCTTCATTATTAAGTCTCCCAATACAATACATGAGTCAATATTTATAGATTTCAATAAAATAGATAACTTGATGACAAATTTCTTTTTCTTTTCTTTGTGATTTGAATTGTGATTTTGGCTAGTTTTCCTCCATTTTTTGTCAGATTTCCGCCGGTCAAACAGTCGGAAATGGTTTGACAGGCCAAAAAAGGAATTTGTTTATAAAAAATAATTTTGGCCGGTTGAGACCTCAAGTTTTGTTAACCTATGGTTTTCGAAATCTCCAATTTTTGGAACCTACGATTTTGAAAACCTCCGATTTTAGCTGTTCAAAAGTCGACGGTTAGCCAGTTTTCGGTTCAAAATGTCCACGTCTATTCTCAATCAGTTTCTTTGATTTATCCGATTCACTATTTTCAATAACAAAATCGTTTCTGCTAGTGATTTATGTTACTTGATACCTTTCATGTTTGTTTCAGGTACATACCAACAGGGGATACTTTTCGACCTACTTTGTGAAGCAAAAACATTGCCGAATTCTTAAACACTTCATCCAACACTCAGGCCGTGGAAGCAAAAATATGGAATGGATTGTGGCAGGTTAGAATTTGTGCAATTTCAAAAGTATAAAATGATATGATATTCAATCAAAAACCCTCTGATCAGCCTCGAATCTTGGAGATGATTCAGTTGACAACATGGATAAGAGATCGTGACTTCCAGCTGTGGGTTTTGGAAAATGGAGCAGAGAAGAACATATAGGCTTTTGATATCATGAAGCATGAACTTGCCGACTAGATTCATTTGTAAATACACTGGTGCAAGGGTAGCATTGGTACTTTTTACCTTACTTTTTAACAAGTAGATGGGAAGAAACTTAAAAATGGTTAAAAACTTAAGACAAATCCATAACTTGGTACAACACAATCTAAGAAACCTCCCCATAAATTGCTACTGCTATGTACCTTCCCATCCAGTACAAACATGTACCGCCACTCAAGCCCCACTTACTAAATATTATAGTTACAAGTCAATGAAGCCATCATTGTTTTGGCCATCAACGGTGTATGAGGCATCAATATGATACAAACTGAATTGCCCACTTATCAAACAAATAATGAGACAACATTCTTCCCCTTTTCATATGAACACTTATTAACAATTAGAGTGACCATTGTAAAACTAATTAGAATTGTCCATTGAATAATGAGACAACATTTTTCATATGAACACTTATTAACAATTAGAATTGTCCATTGAATTGAATGATAATATGACCCTGTGAAACTAATCACAGCATATGAACACTTATTAACAATTCACAAGCAGAAAAACGAGGTCAGAGACACAGCAGGAATGCGAGCTCGAGGCAAACATAAAAAAATGGAACTAAAAAGCTAATTTGTAAAATAATGGAAGTCAAGGGGATGGAACTCATCATTGGACCATAGATTGGCACATACCCTTCGATTAACCTATCGCCCAAGTATGCGGATGTCACTGTAATCTCGTTGAGAGCGGCCTTGAGGATGACAAACCCTGCAGGAAAAACCAAAATAGATTAAACCCACAAGCGCATACGAACGAGATTGACAATGGACAACAAAATCGAAGCTAACAACCCTCGAATCAGAAGTTGGAGAAGACGCAAACAATTTCGCGTGCACTGCCTAGGGTTTGCGATTGAAAAATTGATTTGGGGGAAATTGTCGAACTTGGCTTTTATACGTGGTAGGTTTGTAATTCTTCGGTGGCAGAGGGGTAATTTGGTCATTTCACATTGTCGATTTTTGTTGGTTCACTCTGATTTCCGTAAATCCTCGAAAATTCGAGGGTTTAAAATGGCCCTGCAGATCGAGTGTAACCCTACCCGATGAGTAAACCTTCGGGGAGGGTTAAAAAATCTCGGGGCACCTAACAGGGGTCACGGTTGGTTGACGTCGGTTTACTCATGGAAAACCGGCCTAAATCAGGCACAAACCGGCTACCAAATGCTACCTAGGGTTCGACTCTTCTAGCCATTTTTTCAATTCCTTTTTGACAAATATACTACATGTAAAAATTGTAAAATATGAGCAACACCAAATCCTTCTAGAGCCCAAACCTCCATTTCTCCCACTTATTGGAATGGTGAAATCCCGGAGGAGAAGCAGAAAGAAGATTAGACTTCCCATTTTCAAAATCAAAAGGAAAAAAATTTAGAAGCCACTGGGGTTCGGACAGTGTTCACTGGAGTAAAAATTTGTGCGTTTACCACTACATAATAAGACAATTGTGGATTTTATCAATTTTAATAGGATTTTATTTGCATATTTACTTGGGATATTTTTTTATAATTATTTTTTTATTGTTCTTAAATATAATTATTTTTGATAGTTTAATGTTTTGCTAGATTGTTGGTCAATCAAATTCCAAACTTCTGAAGTTGTTTTTGTTGTAAAGAAGCCTACTATATGTACAAAATTTTGGACAGTAACTTCGGAATGTGTATACCAGACCGATTCAAGCCCAATATACAACTTAAAGATTTTTGGGCTAAATCTCAGTGAGCCCAAATAAGAGATATAAAAAATCTATCCGGTCGAAGGAAAAAGAGGACGTGTGTCTTCTTCGTGAAGTTTTGACTGACCGAGATAGAAAGAAACCGACTACGACATTTCCGACCTCCTTGTCGCCACCGTGTACCCGTCAGGGTCTAGTGGCCCAATTTCAGTTCTCCGAGGAGTGCTTCGGATAGCGAGTCGCCTCTTTGGGACTTCCAGTATCAAGTAATTTGCGGGTTGTTCGATAATTTCGTACGGGTTTCTCCAAATTCGATCTAATTGAGGTAAGTAGGCTAACCCTAAAGCTCCTGGAACACGAATGAACATGTTTTGGGTTCAATTTCAAAGTTATTTCCGACTGGATCCTTACTAATATTAAAATATAATTTTTTAATTAATATTGATATTAAAATAATCTAAATAAATGAAAAAAGAGAAATAAAATTTAAATTTTTATAAGTACAAAACTGGCCCTAAGTACAATCAATTACTTATACTCATTTTCACCTACGATATTTTTTAAAAGCAAAATTTTCATATGTCTTAGGCTTACAAAAAATTACCTGTGCTCGCTCCAAAAATTAATTTCATACGAGCATACATGCATGCAATAGATCTGTTGGGTTAATCAATCCATAAAAGTGTAGCCAAAGTTATGAACCTTGATTGTTTTCTTGTACTAGTTCCATACATTCACCTGGGGTTTGCCTAGTATTTCGTCCACCTTACTTCCTTGTTTGTGAATTGTACCTGGGTTTTTCCCTCCAGTTCATAGCTATCCACAAAGTCTTCCATTTATCTTGATTTGTTCTTGGAGGTGCACTGTGTAAGTGTTGTTCAAATGAAGGTGTTACTGCAGATTCCTCATTGATATGCAGCCACCTCGTTACCTTGCTCCATAGTTCCTTGCTATGGTTGCAGTTAAAAAATGTGTTGTTGATCTTCATGATTTCCTTACATAGTGTACAAGAGATTTGTTGTTCTGCATCCAATATTCCTCTTCTTTGCAAATTCTTTTTTGTTGGTAGTCTATTCCGCAGAAGCCTCCAAGCGAAGATGGAAGCTTTCTTTGGAATATACTTGCTTCATACTTTGTTCAACCTAGCTGCTTCTTTGTCAGAGAATGGGTTTTGTTCTTCTTGCAAAATTATTCTGTATGCCTCTAAGACCAAGTATCTTCCATCGTGTTGCTTGTATGGTTATAGGTGTCTTGTTTCCATTCCTGAAATGTATATCCTGCAAACAGATACTGAGGTTAGATAGATCTATCTCTTCTCCCTCATATAGGTGTCTTTTCCATTCCTATTTCCATGTCCACAACCCTCTACCCCTTTGTGATGTCGGCCAAGAATTATGACAGTTCTAGGAGCAACATTTTCGAGAATTGCAAGGCAAAGAGTGGAATGAAGAATACTTTTATCTTTGAGAAAATTTCCTCTCATTAAAAAGGCGTTTATTTCATATACTTCAATTTCTAATATGCTCACATGTCGAGCATTGAGTAGACAAAAGATAATTACCAAGTTAAATGGAAAATTAAGTTCAAAAATAAATGGAAAAAAATAGATTTTTGCCACTACTTTAGGTTTCGGTTTTGACTCCTTCTCGACCAAAGTTCTGGATGAAACTTGGTATAACCATACACCATGATATGGACCTTGATTGTAGTTTCTTACCCAACCATTTAGATCACCAAATTTGACCATTTCAGCAGTATGAACAAACTATGGTCGAATCTGTCCAGTTTGGTGTCTAGGTGCATTTTGGATGACTTTGCTTGGATAGAATTTGCTCCAAATTCTATGAGAATGTGACATGAAGTTTAGGGATGGTTCCCAGCTGTTTGACTTCAAAAATTTCAAAAAAGAACGATCAAAAGGCAACCCCAACAACAACAAGACAACACCCCAAAAAAAATAGGAAGGTTGTCCAAACTTGAGAGAAGATTTGTGTTCTCTGTTGCCAGCTCATCAAATTCGACCCAACCTTCAAATAAATCACACCATAGGCTTCCTCTTGTACATATTTTCATGATAATTCAAGGCTAGGATGGTAGCATCAGAAAAATAATTACTTTCATGTTCAGATTGTTCAAATGGCTCGGATGCTCCTGCATCACTACTTTCACCTAGGAAGTTAATAATAAATTTGTTTCATTAATCTAATGCCAATGGGTACTTTTGTTCAAATTACATTTTGGAGACAACGATTATTACAATTATTTTCTAAAACAACATCTTAATAAAAATGTTGCTGAAAAGACATTTTTTTTATGAAAAATACGGTCTAAAATAACAATAATATTAATCTTACATTTTTTACAGGTTGATTCAACTTCTTTTCACTCTTACAGTTTCTACTGCAACATCTGAATGTGTAAATTCGACCGAACCATATTCAATCCGACACGACTTACTTTGTCGAAAACAAAATCCCCACTTAATTTCCTGGCTATGCCCCTGGGGGTGGGAGCCCCTCGCAGTTGTTCCTGTGAGATCTCTGAAAGCTATACTGCGCGTCATGATGCAAAGTTTGTGCGGAAGAATAAACATAAGCGGGTGCTAAGCATACATAACAAAATTTTCATAGATCTTTTGACTATGGATCATTTCTAATTTACAAAACTTGACTGTACAGGGGAGAAGGAATTTTTATACCTCTTGTAGAATCACTAGTTGGTGCAAGAAAGCTCATTCCGTTGAGGTGTTCAAATGTCCACCCTCTAGTGTAGTCCATACCACCACTTCTTTTGAGGTTTATATACCTTAAGTGTATAACTTATATGTTGATAAAAGGAGTGTTAGCTCCCCTTTAAGCGTTAGAAAAGAGGAAAAAAACTTGTTCAAGTTTTTGCCTAAAAATTGCAAGTACTTCTCATGTAGAGAATGTAAGAAGGATGTGGAACTTCTCAACAATTCGTTCAAAGCTTTAAAGCTCGACCAACTCCTTGTATTTGTGATAAGATTAATGTATTTATATCGATGGTCATTAGTCTAAGATATAAACACATGTTGTAGCTAATAGATAACATTTAACCACAACTTTACATGTGTTTCAACAATTGACACTTAATACTTATGTGTCAAGTTGTTATAAAATCCTTCTCCATAAGGTTTCTATACACCTCTACACATGTGAGGTCGTGCATAGCATGTATCCATAACCCTATAATTTCATACAAGTCCTTGAAGTTTCAAAAACTTTAATTTGACCCCTATACTTTATCTGAATCACACTTTGACCCCTCAAGAGAATGATGTTAACGTGTGTGACCCTATAGATTCTCAATAACTTGGCAATGGACCTATAATTAACATAATCAAATTATTGTTGATGAATTAAACACTTTTAATTCATTATTCTTTAATTATAGTCCATAGACCATGAGTGACCTCTAGCAAGATATCATGGGCCCAAGCATTGAGAATAGTCATAGAATAAGACTATCCTTTCAAGAATTAGTTATTGTGTAATTGATATCCTTTTACCAAGAACATATTTTTAATCTCGTATATTGAGGTTATTTATCACCGTCATTTATATACGTAAGATTTATGGTAACGGAAGTCATGATAATTAAGTTCTAATTAGAAACTATTTCTTATTAAACTTATGTTTTGCAAAGGATAACATTACTTCTTATGAGTGGCCATATGAATATCTTCCCCTAACATTTTAGGAGTGGTGAATCCTTTATTGATCACTCATAATTTTTTCGTACTTCAAGCCATTCTCAAGACTACACATTGTTATCCATTTACAGTGTAACTCCGAATAGAATTAAAGAGTAGCATTCATACTCAAGATCTCTATACGATGATCTCAAGTCTAAGGATCACTCACACCCACTATTCTTCAGCGTATCATCCATTAACAATATGGTGATGTCTATGCGGGTCAATCCGATGTACTTGTCAACTACAAGCATCCATGTTTCTAACTTAAAAGTCACTACAATATAGTTGATGAGATCAAATATTTCCTTCAAAAGATATTGGCTGAGAACATGCTAACCTATCCATATTAATGATGCCTTGTCAAACTAATACTATGGTTAGGGACATTTAGTATTGTTAACTTTAATTAGAGTGGTCTCATCATCACAACTCTTTGTGATACACTCTAATTTATCAACACTAGGCTTCACTATTTTATATATTGTAAATAAAGAATATAAATAAACAAGTAGTGAAGGTTGCTACAATCATATATAAAACATTAAAGTGATACATGGGCCTAAGAAGATTGGCCTAAGGTAAGTGGCCTTAGGACATAACACTAACAAACTCCCACTTGTCTATGGCCAATCATTCATTCTTCTTAAACTGAGTGATTGTACATGATGTTCATGTCGAGCTTGGGTTAAGAACTTAGTCAAGGGATCAGCCACATTGGCCTCCGAAGGGATCTTATCTACCTTCACACCGTTCATTTCTATGATTTTCTCTAATCAAGTGGAACATTACATGTTTGGACCTCTGATGAGACATTGGTTCTTTATCTTTAGCTACTGCTCCACTACTATCACAAAGGATGTGATCGGTGCTGTAGCGGAAGGAACCACTCCAAGTTCTTCGATGAACTTCTTGATCTAAACAGCTTCCTTTGTAGCTTCTGAAGCAGCAATGTATTCAGCCTTTGTTGTAGAGTTTGCAATTGTATCTTGTTTAGAACTCTTCCAAACTACCGCACCTCCATTTTGGATAAATATGTGTCCATACTGTGACTTGGAATCATCTACATCTGTCCAAAAACTAGTATCCGCATATCCTTTTATCTCTAAATCGAAATCCTCGTACACTAAGAACAAGTCCTAGACCTTCTAAGGTACTATAAAATGTTCTTTACAGCAATCCAATGTTCTTCACCAGGATTGGATTGAAACTTGCTCGTAATACTTAGACCGTAGGGAGACATCGAGCCTTGTACATAATATAGCATACATGATAGACCCGACAGCCGAAGAATACGTTATCTTCTGCATGAGGATCTTATCCTTATACGTTTTTGGTGACATATTTTTTGACAAATGTATACCGTGCCCCATTGAAAAAACCCTTTCTTAGACTGATCCATGCTAAAAAGCTTTAGCACTTTGTCTATATATGTTGCTTGAGATAGACCAAGTAACCTTTTGGATCTATCTCTATAGATCCTAATACCCAGTATATAGGTTGTTTCTCCTAAGTCTTTCATGAAAAATTTCTTGGATAGCTAAAGCTTCACATATTGAAGCAATGGAATGCCATTTCCAGTAAGCAATATGTCATCTAAATATAGTATTAGGACTGTTGCATCTTTGTTAACCTTTTTGTATACACGAGGTTCATCAGGATTTCAGATCGAATTAAACTCTTTGATTGCTTAATCAAATCTAATGTTTAAACTCTGAGATGCTTGCCCGAGCTCATAAATGGGTATTTTACATTGCGCACTTTATTGACATCTTCGAATTCAAAACCTTGAGATTGCATCATATGCATTTCTTCTAATAAATTCCTGTTAAGGAATGCCATTTTGACGTCCATCTGCCAGATTTCATAATCATTGTGTGTTGCAATAGCAAGCAATATCCTAATGGATTTAAGCTTAGCAACTGGACAAAAGGTTTCGTCAGAGTCAATTCCTTGTTTTTAACGATATCCTTTTGCTATCAGTCTAGCTTTATAGGTAATTACATTTTCATCCATGTCGATTTTCTTCTTAAAAACTCATTTGTACCCTATAGGAACAATTCCTTCAGGTGGATCAACCAAGGTCAATACCTTGTTTTGATACATGGAATCCATTTTGGAG
>JAOWBN010206132.1:0-14326 GCA_028565015.1 Pinguicula moranensis | reverse complement strand
GAACAAAATAATTTTCATCATCCAGTATACATGAAACTAACCAGAGCACAATGCTCTAGGTCACATTTAACTAACAGTATCTAAGCTTCTCGGTGGGTATAAGTCACAGGAGAATTAGTACCCGGTCCTCCATTTTGGATAAATATAATAAATCTCCATCTCATTGAAATCATAAACACATTTCTATGGGGAGGAAACAGGTCCTACTGAATTCAGTCTTCAATGCATTTCCTGTGCATTATTTTGGATACATGAAAGCCCCAAAATCTGCTCTTGACAAATTCAACTCCATTAAGAGTTCATTCTTGTGAGGGGCAGTTCTGATAAGAGGAAAGTATGTTGGGTTAACTGGCAGAAAGTCATCACCCCAACTGAAAGAGGTGGACTGGGAGTTCGTAATATACATGCTTTCAATGACTCAATGCTTTGTGAAGGGTGTGTGAAGGGTGCTAGGATTCTATCCAATGAATCCTGTTTGGTCAAGGATGTATTGAGATCAAAATATGGTAGAAATGGACTGCTGGAGATAGGAGGTCTTCATGAAACAAGACAATCACTAAATCATAGTACACAACGCCAAATTTCTGGTTGGACATCTGCTTCTATATGGTGGAGGAATATACAAGCTTTAGCCGCGTCCCCCTATCAACAGCAAGTCTCATTATAGCTGGGAAATGGCAACTTCATCAGGTTCTGGACTGATAAGTGGAAGATGAACATACCTCTATCTAAAAAATTCGGTAGATTATTCAGGATAACCACTAAACCGCAAGCCTATTTATCTGATCTGTACCTCTTCACAAATGGCAGGTTATCTTGGAACTGGTAATGGACAAGACCTCTTCTAGATCATGAAATAGTAGAACTAATATCACTTGAACAATACTTATAGGACACTGCTTATGAGGTTGACAAATTGGACAGGTATACATTTGTGGGAGGAAGGGAAGGAAACTATTCATTTAGTGCATTCTATAAAGGAATTGTTGATGCTATCCCAAGCCCTTACACCTCTGCTGAATCAATGGCACTGCAGAATATATGGAACAAAATTACTCCTAGAAAAATTATGATATTTGCTTGGAAATTATTGTAGGATGTCGTCCCAGTTAAAACAGTACTTCACCATAGGCTCATCATCTCGGAAGGCCATGATTTATCTTGCCCCTTGTGCAGATTAGACACATAGCAGGAATCTATACCTCATGTATTTTACAGTTTCCCTACATCCCTGCAGATTTGGTCAAATTTTTTTTTATGGTTACTGGCTGATCCGAATGGCCCTCTCACCCCTTCCTCTATTCCATCTTTAGCAGCCCTCTCTGAAGTAAAACAAAGTGGAACTAATGCTTGTGCCTGGAAGTCTATCTGGTTAGCAATGGCCTGGTAGATCTGAAAGGCCGGAAATAGAGTCCTATTTCAATCAAAAGATGTGGATGTAGACAAAATTGTCCAATCTGTCCAGCAACCTGTATGGTGGTGGATACGTGCAAAGAGATCTAACCATTTCCTCTTCTCCATTGCAGACTGTTTATCTCAGCCACAATCTTGCATGGCCTTTTAATTCATTAACTCCTCTATTTTAGTTCTTGTGCATATACTACCAATCTGTTCTATGAACAAGTAATTTCTTGCTGCTAGCGAACCTTCTTGTTGCAGCAGGTACAAGGCGGTTTACTAGAAAGAAATAAACAAAGTGCCTACTGCAAACAAATGCTTGCAAGTCAAGTTATACAAGAACAAATCCTTACATTGATGGAGAATTAATGAGAAAACTTAGGCCTCCCAGAGTTATCTACTGAAGTGATGCCAACAATATGAACAAGATCATATATCTGTTTCATACAATTACTGACATGTCTTTTGATGTAGATTTTTTTTGTGATATGTTTTGCGTGGGCAGATTCTTGGCAGGCCAGGACCAAATGAGACGTATCAACTAGTAGTCACAAGATTGTGGGAGCAGATGACCATCAGCTGGACATAAGTCATGTCCAGTTGAAGAAATGGAGTCAACAGTGATGGTAATAAGTAACCCCCATTCTTAAACCAAACAGAAGTATTACTTTTCTATTCTGCTATGGTACAGGTTAGGAGGGCGACACCAGGCAAAATCAGATTCACGAATCATGGTCCATCTTATGGAATGATTTCAAATTATGATCTGGAGACCATTAAGCTTTGTGTTGTGAACATTGTTGTATTGAATGAAAGATCTTTTGTCTGTATGGCAATGCAAGAATAATTGAAGTAGATCTTCATGGATGTTTTTTCCAATCTTTTGATGGTGGAACTAAGTTCTATTTGTACATGGGAAAGATATTGGTTGGGGAATTATAGACTTGGTTGATAAGTGTGTACTAGATACATGGGTTATCAACTCATGTAGAGATTTTACTGAATTTCTTTGGTCTGTATCTGCGAGACTTGTCAGATTGGACTATTTCTCAATCTTCATTACATGGATAGCTCACCAAACCTAATCGACTTGTGTACCAATATTCCTAAAATGGGAGTTGACAATGTGACAGTGATGACACTGGGTATTGGTGAAGAGCGGACGACAGCGATGAGCTGAATGCCGAGATGCTTTGTAATCTTCGATGACGCTAGGTGAGCTGTGTATCAAATCATCCTTAGCTATTTCGATTGGGAGTATGAAGAAAAGATAAGTCCTTTCAGATCAAGTCCAAAGACTGTATCGAGTAGAGCTTGTGTAGTAGCTAGAGTGCGATCTGTATTTCCTTTGTATTCCTTATACGTACTTGTTTTCTCTTTAATGAAATTTGGCATATAAAAAAAGAACAACTCAAATCTGAATTCTTTGAAACCTTTCGTCATTTTCAAACCTTTGCTGAAAAACAACTTTTCAACTCGATTCAAAATTTTCAAAGTGATGGTAGTACTGAATTTACCAATCATCGGTTTCAAACTCATCTTCGTACTCATGGCATTCATCATTTACTTTCATGCCCACACACTCCTGCTTAAAATGGTCGTGCTGAGCGCAAGCATTGACATCTCACCGAGATGAGACTTACTCTTATTTTTCACTCTCATGTTCCACTTCGTTTTTGGGTTGATGCGTTCAGTACGGCGTCCTACATCATCAATTGGTTGCCATAGCCTCTCCTGAAAGGTAGCTCTCCTTTTGAGCTTCTTTATGGCTCCCTCCAGATATGATCATTTTCAATCTTTTGGTTGTCGTATTTTTCCATGCTTATTAGACTATGCTCCACACAAACTCTCACCTCAGAGCCTTCCTTGTGTATTTCTTGGATACAGTTCATCTCATAAGAAGTTTCTTTGCCTTCACCCATCCTCTTCTCGTCTTTACATCTCTCGGCATGCTAGGTTCGATGAACTCTACTTTCCTTACCACAACTCTTACCCGATTCCATCCCTGGCTGATCTTGATATCTCCGTCTTCATTGAGCCTTACCTTTTAGCCTCTACAGGAACTCCTTCCTCGCAATCCACATCACCCTCCACCCCCACTTGTTCTCTCTGTTCTATTCTTTCTCCACCCATTGTGGTTGTTCCTGTTGCTATTTCTCCTCTTCCTTCTGATATTTGACCCTTGTATTCTATCATCCCACCACCTGATATATCTACCCTTACCTCTCCTGCCCCATTGACCCTGGTTGGCTCTCATCCTAGGTGACTCGTGCCAAAACTGGTGTGTTTCGACCTCGTATTTTTGTATACTATTGTGATACTGTTTTGAATGAATTTCTTATTGCTCTTCTGCGCTCTACTGAACCTCGTGGGTTTCATTATGCTACCAAGCATCATGCTTGTATCTTTGCTATGGATACAGAAATTACTGCTTTGCATCAAAATCACACTTGGGATCTTGTCCCTTGCCCCCTCACATTAATATTGTGGGCTCCAAGCAGGTTTTTCTCATGAGGTATCTTCCTGATGATTCTATTGAGCATCTCAAGGCTCGTTTAGTTTCTCGTGGCTTTACTCAGGTCCCTGGCTTGGATTATTTTGATACCTTCAACCTTGTTGTCAAAGTCACTATTGTTCGTACTATGTTATCTATTGCTCTCTCTAGAGGCTAGCCTCTTCGGCAACTTGATGTGATGAATATCTTTTTAAATGGCTATCTGACCGAGAATGTCAATATGTAGAAGCCTCTTGGCTATGTCAATCCTATGTACCTTGGTCATGTCTGCCATCTTAAGAAGGCTCTTTATGGTCTCAAACAAGCTCCTCGTACCTTTCTCGGCACACTTGGTTTCACCTGCAGCCGAGCAGGCACTTCATTATTCATATTTGTTCGTGGCTCTGCTATCATCTATGTTCTCCTCTATGTCGATGGCATTATTATTACTGGTAGTAGTTCTCTCTTCTAGATCGCTTTGTCCGGAGTCTTCATACAGAGTTTGCTCTTAAGGATCTTGGTGCTCTCACATACTTTCTTGGGATTGAAGCATCCTTCACTGATGGTACTCTCTTTCTCAGTCAATTGAAGTGTGCCAGAGATATTCTTGCACGTGCAGCTTCTGGACAGTCGGCCTGTTAACATCATTATGATCGTGTCTCAAAATCTCTTTTCTGATGGTGATCCTCTTCCTGATCTGACCATGTATCGCTCTCTTGTCGGTGTACTTCAATATCTCACTATTACTCGTATGGACTTGACCTATGCCGTCAATTCTGTTAGTTAGTTTATGCATGCTCCCACTGAGCTCCATTTTCAGGCAATCAAACGCATTCTTTTCTATGTTTGCGGTACTCTCTCCATGGATTTGCGTTTTACCAAATCTCCTTTTCCGGGTTTTGTGGTTGCTTATTCTGATGCTTATTGGGCCAGGTTCCCTGATACTCGTCGATCTACTTCTGGTAATGCCATCTTCCTTGGTGACAACTTGGTTTCTTGGAGTGCCAGTAAGCAGCCTATTGTCTCTCGCTCTAGCTGTGAGGCTGAGTATCGTCCACCGTTGCTGCTGAGGTCCTTTGGCTTCGCCACCTTCTTCATGATCTTGGTTTACCCATGCCCCGTTCTCCTATTCTTCTATGTGACAACAAGAGCGCTTTGTTTCTTAGTACAAATCTAGTTGTTCACAAGCAAGCCAAGCATGTTGAGCTTGATTATCACTTCATTTGAGAACATGCTCTTGCCGGCACACTCAGCACCCATTTTGTTCCTTCTGAGTACTAGCTTGCCGACCTGTTTACCAAGACTCTTTCTTGAGAGTTTTTGAGTTTCTTCGCTCCAAGCTTCACGTTGGATTTAATCTCTCACTCAGCTTGCGGGAGGTGTTGACTATACTCTCATGTATAGTCTCTCTCAAGATGCTTCCATTGCAGCACCACAATCTTCCTTCACCCAAGATATTGCTACCCAAATCAGAGGTCACATGGGACTACTTCATGGCTTGATAATCCCCCAACCGAGATTTCACCAAAAGAGAAACATGGACTCTCATAGACAAGTCTTCCAACAGATATAAATGAAAAGAGAAATAATGTAATAAGGCATTAAGATATTCCATATAACACCTATGTAACACCATGAAAACATTCAAGAATGAAGACAACTTATCTGGCGCGGAGTCGCAAAAGCTACCTCTGACTACCTTTGATGCACTTTTTCCGACATTGGCATAAAAAAGCCCGATAACCAATGCATCTTTGACAAGAAACACAGGAGCGAATGGTGACATGATCTAGGGTTCAAAAACCTGAGAAACTAGAGAGTAACGGCTACAAGGATACATGAAAAGCAGTTCCGACAAAAAATTGAGGGAGCTCGAGGAACAACAGGAAATCTTGTCAGCAAACTCTCTGCTTGGTTTCAACAACTCTCTCTTACCAGTGGTCCGTTGGAGAAATTAGTGGATCAGGACACGGGCCCAGAAGAGAAGCCCAATAGGTTGAACACTTCGACAGTTGGGCTAGCAGCACAAGTAAGTGAACAAAGGTTCACGTGACAACTTATGAGCTGGTAATTTTGCAGGAAGCAAATGGCTCAATTGCCCCAGCAGAGGAGACCCAACAAAAAGAATTAAATTCTAGCAGCCCGTGGAAGTAAAATATTAACTGCCCCATCCCAACAGCAGGAAGCAAACACAGAGCAGCCCGATGGAATAAAAACAAATGTTTCGGCCCAACAGACTACCACGCACACTGAGCCGACAAAAATGCAAAAGAAATTCGGAAAAATAAATAAATTATCAGATCAACTTAAAAAGACAACGAAACACTATAGGGACATGGCAAGTAATCTGAAGAAAGCCGAACTTAGTAATCAAGAAGCAAAGCAGGCAACCAAGTTAGCAAATCAATCCCTTAGCTCTTTAGTATTAGATAAAATTACTAGCATAAATCATAGACTCGAAACAGAAAAATATTGGCTCTGACGAGGAGTGTCTATCCGTAGTCGATGATGGCGGTAATCTACTACTGCCATCGCTTCGCCACCGACTATCGACGACTGTCGGTGGTGATGGCAGTAACAATTTTGATTTCTGACAAGCAGTCGGTGTCGGTGGTGGTCTTAGGCTTGTAAACCGTCACCGAAAATCAACTTTGCGACATTTACATTTATATTCTAAACCTGAAAAAAATCTAAAATCACAATTCAAATTTCAGATTTCAATTCGACATCGAGGGTTTCGGGCTTGGCTTATCCTACATTACTATTTCATGCTTCCTATTCGATGGCTTGGACTAGGGGTGCTACAGCCATAGTTTGATTTGTTTCAACAACTTTTCAGCCCTTTAAGGTTGAACCATTTTTCTAGCTTCTCTCTAAACAAGGATCGTCCCTCCCGATAGAGTAGCCTTTGTTGATTTGTATATACATTCATAATTGTATGCATGTATGCCGTTTGTCATTTTGTGTGGGTGGTTTCATTCAAATTGTGGAAGCTACCATGGATGGTTATTTTAAAGATGTTTAGCTCAGAATTAACTGAGAAACCTGGCAATTGGTAAGTTTGGGGTGTTTTTGCATCTTTTTAACTGATATCGTTGGATAAAAAATTGTTCAAATATCTCGCCTTTATGCGAGAATTCATAGGACATTCTCAGTCATGGAATTTTTGGTTCTTTCTTCCCTTTTTCAATTATAGAACATAGAAGTAGAACCCTTTCCATGTCCATCATTCTTTCAAAGTGATGAATTCCAGTATACACATGTGCACACGCAGTTCTACTTCTTTCAGGATTAGTGTAAAGGATTTGTTAATTAAATAATAATAATTATCGGCGGTGGCAGAAAGGCGATTTTGCAGTGGTAGTGGTGAATAGCATCGATCTGCCACCGACAGACACCCTTAGCTCTGAATAACGAGCTTAAATGATGACTAATGCACCGCCAACTGAGCTTGCAAGTATAATAGAATATTTGGAACTGCAAGATCATAGAAACATCGATAAGATTAGAAGACATACTGAGGATGATGGAGAAAGGAAGGTGGAATCATGAACATTACGACCTACAATGCGAGAGGATTGGGGGATAGGTGAAAATGTATAGAAATAAGAGAAATGATTCGCAAGCAGAGGACCTAGCTAATATGTATGCTGGAAACCAAGTAAGACGCAATCAGAACCCGTGACTGTCAAGTGGTTTGGCCTACAAACCACTTTGACTCACGTATGAAAGCGGCAGCTCAGAACTCAGTAGGCCTGCTATGCATCTGGAATCCATAGCAGTTTGAATTAGAAAAAAAGTTGGGAGACGCAAGGAATCCTAACTGTTACGGGAAGGTGGGAACCGAACAAATAGAAGGTCACAATTATAAACATTTATTTGTCGTGTGAGCCCCATGAAAAGAGGCAACTATGGGCTGAACTCACTAACATACTGCAATAGAACCCATATGGACTTTGGTGTCTGTGCGGAGACTTCAACGCAGTAAGAAATGTAGAAGAACGAAAGCCTCAACAAATATTTCCAACCAGCTAAATGAACAATTTTGACCATTTTGTTAGACAAGCAAAGTTCATGGACATCCCTTTACAAAGGCGGTGGTACACTTATACAAATAAGAGATACACCTTTGCCAGCCAACTAGACAAATTCCTACTCTCGATAGAGTGGATACTTAAATGGTCAGATCTACATCTGATGGCGCTAGAGAATGACCTTGGATCATAGACCAGTAATGCTCAAATAGGAGGTAGTCGACTGGGGATCAACCCTATTCTGTTTCCTGAACTATTGGAATCAAGCGAAAGATTTCGAAGCTTTTGTTAAGATAACATGGGATAATTGTGCTTTTGATGGATGCAAGGGCTATGTGCTACATGAAAAAACTGAAAACACTTATGTTTGCCCTAATTAGTTGGAACAAAATGTCTTTGGTCATGTGGGCAAGGACATCGAGCAAAAACATCAATTGATAGCAACTAGAGAAGGGACCACATAGTGCAGAAATCTAACTGACCACGAGCTATGGCAGCAAGAAGAGAAAAAATAGGAACTTTAGATATTACTACAGAGACATGATCACATCCTGTATCAAAATTCTAGAACACTATGGCTAAAACATGGAGAAGGAAACACGAATTCTATCACACTAGAATAAAAAAGAACAGACAAGGAAATAAAATGCGTGGTTTAAACATAAACGAAAGATGAACGGAAGACATCAAAGAGGTCAAACAAGGAATACGAGATCATTTCAAGAAACATTTTGAAATTAATTTCTATGATAGGTTTCAACTCGACTCAATGAAAGTGAGGTCGACTCACCCTGCCTTTCACCGAAGAAGAGATAAAGTAGACAGTATGGCTCTATGCATCAAATAAAAGTCTGGGACCAAATGGTATAAATTTTTATTTCATCAAGCGTCATTGGGAGACAATGTAGAAAGATATCATAGCCTTCATTCAACAATTTCATGAAAACAACCAGTTTATTAAAGGAATAAATTTTACGCAAGTTGGGTTCACTCCTAAGTTAACCAATCTAGAGAGAATACACTACAAACCGATATCATTGGTGGGATGCGCTTATAAGATACTAGCAACCCGCATGAGCTCAATAATGGGAAAAGTCATCTGTCCTAATCAAGATGGCTTTCATCAAAGGTAGGCAGATTATGGATGGAGCAGTAATTGTAAATGAGATAACAGAGGAGTTAAAATGAAACAATAAATGATGTATTCTTCAAAAAAAATATTTTGAAAAGGCTTTTGACTTGGTGGATTGGGGATTCTTCTTCATGATGATAGTAAAATTTGGTTTCTTTGAAAAATGACAAAAATGGATGACTGAGTGCATAACTACAACAACAACTACGGTACTGGTAAATGGAAGTCCCTTAGGAGATTTTACATTTGAGAGGGGACTACGGAAAGGTGATCCATTATCGCTATCTCTCTTCCTCACAGCTATAGAAGGTTATTACCACGTGATGGATCAAGCGACGACATTGGGAAAATGGACACCTCTGTACATCGAGAAGAACAAAATACCTATGACACATCTACAATACACAGATGACACCCTTCTCTTCGGGCATGGAATGACAAAAAATGTGCAAACTATGAAAGGCATCTTGATATTATTTGAGATGATGTTAGGTTTAAAAGTAAATTTCTTAAATGCAAACATTATGGGGATAAACATCCCATACCCATAGTTACAAAACTATGCTCTTTGTCTGAGCTGCCTAATAGTGAAACTTCCACAAATCTACCTAGGACTACCACTGGATGCAAATCTAGGGTGAATAGTGACATGACATCCTGTCATAGAAAAATTTCAAAGGAAAATAAAGAGTTGGGAAAACCCATATCTGGATTTTAGAGGCGAAATCTCCCTCATCAAATTTACCCTCACAAGGTTGGCAACATATTTCCTATCTACATTCAAAGCTCCTAAAGAAGTTATTGCGACTCTTCGGAGAATCTAATCAAAATTCTTATGGAGAGGTACAACTCAATAGATAAAGCCGATTCATTGGGTGAAATGGGACCTAATATGCCAAACAATGGAACATGGTGGATTGGGAGTGAAGAATCTAGAGTTATTCAACCAAGCATTGTTGGGAAAATGGCTCTGGAAAATAATAACGAAACCAGATGGTATACTCAGTAAGCCAATCCAATCTCTCTACCTACACCTAGAAGGCATCAACAATTGGACTACAATCACTGCTACTGGGAGACAGTCGAGATGGTGGAAATACTTTTGCAAATTCGTGTGCTCTGTATACTGGTTTAGAAGTAATATGCATCGTCACACCAACAACAGGGAGGACACACTATTCTGGAGAACGCTGTGGACGGATATGGGATGCCTAGAAGATGTATTTCCCCACTTATTTTCTTTGGCAACAGACAAAGACAGTACAGTCGCAGCAAAAATGTATCCAAAAAGCGAGTAAATTACCTGGTTATGGCACTAAAGATGCGCTTTATTTGATTGTGAACTGCTACTAATTCCAATTTTAGAAACTATTTTTGCATGTGTGACATTACAACTTGAAGAGAAGTATAAATTGGAGTGACGGCCAAATAGGGAAGATAATGTATATTGAGTCAAAACTGCATACATTGTTCTAACACAATTCATTGGTACTATTTTGCAGGGTAATGCACCATTGACAAACAGTTGGCAAAAGGCTCACCAAAGCATATACATGCATTTATTCGGCACATGATCTAGGAAAGATTTCCTACTTTCGACAAATTGTACGCTTGGGGCATACTAACAGCACAACTACCGGCACTAAGATGCGCTTTGTGCAAAAAAGCCAAGAGACTCTCAACCACATATTTTCGAATGCAGACATATCTACAAGACATGGCAGAAACTATATAAATGGATGGGATATTACTATGATGGAAGTAACCGGCCGGTACAACACTATATCCTCCATGTGGGCATGATCAAATTGAAAAAATGGTACGAAGTCTGTAAATTCTTTGGCATTGCCTAGCTGGGGGATATGGGAAGCCCGCAACAATTTTGTTTTCAACGGAGTCACAACAAATTGAGCAACTATTCTAGAAAAAATGATGGTCTCCTCATGGATCTAGGTCAACACCTTTAATGATATAAATAGAGATCCATTAGGGGATTGGTTGCGGGACCCTCGGTTATGTATTAGTATCATATAGACACTCTAAAGAAGTGTTTAAAATACCCTACCCGCTAAGTTAGCGGTGGTGAGCAATGGCTGCCCAAGTCCGTTACCGCCGCTAGACAACCCTATTGAATTCGAATGTTGGTAGGAAATCATAAGAAGGTTGTTTGCTCAAGCTGTTCCAAACCTTATTATCCTCCATGCCCCATAATCAACACTACTTTAACAAAGTTGTCTTTCAACAGGGAATTAGTTTGTCTAATACCGTTTCCTATGTTCAAGACGCAGGTACACCACCATACCTTGTTTTCTTTACTTTGGATCAAATTACACAATTTGAGGCATGCATAGGTTAAAGAACCGAAACATGTTGCTGCTAATTTGCTGATGTTCTATAGTCATATCATCATTCATGCCTAGTCAACTGAACATAGCTGTTTATTCCAGTTTGTTCTTGTTTGCTGCTGGACAAAGTCATCAAAAACACCTATAATTGGTTCATCAAAGTCACTGCGCCCTCAAGCCACTTTTCGAGAACCTTATGTTAACAGAGGCTCTTGGGAGTCGGGATATACGACCAGACAGTCAAATTTATCCTAAGAAATAGTTATGGTTGTCTTCCCTGCCATTGTATGAAGCTCACACACATACCTTGATAAGGCTTATTGCACGCGTTATTCATGGTGAAACAGCAAAATCTTATGTCTATCTAATTTTAATAGGACATCAGTGTACCTGAATCAATGCTTGTATCTTGTTAGACAAAATAAGTCCTGGTTTAATTAAATTAAATAAAGTAATTATTTATTAATTACCTAATATTAAAAATCCTAATTAGTGTAGGATTTAGCCATTCTAATTGGTTGGATTCTGCCTCCCCTCCTATATAAGGGGCGCAATAGGCGCCTACTTCTAGACACGAATACATAATACTGGTAATGACTCTGTAATCTTGTATCGAAAGTTTTTTTGGTTTTATTCGATATGATCATTCTTTACATTTTGATATGTATATATAGAAGATCAAATCCAACTTGTAGATATGTATATATAGGAGGAAAGGAATAAGGAGATCAAATCCAACTTGTAGATATGTAAGGAAATCAAATCCAACTTGTACAAGATAGATTTGATTTCCTCCCATTGTCGACTACAAGATAGATTTGATTTTCTCCCATTATTGACTAGATATCCTCCCATTGTTGACTATTGTTTAACATACTATTGCTAACACTCCCCTCAAGTTGAGTTGGAGGGTCTTCAACTCCCAACTTATTCAAAGCTCTTGTGAATGCTTGTTTGGTGACTGCCTTGGTTAGGATGTCAGCCAACTGTTCTTCTGATCTCACAAATAGTAGGCTAATGATACCTTCTTCCAGTTTTTCTTTTATGAAATGGCGATCCACTTCAATATGCTTGGTTTGGTCATGTTGAACTGGATTTTCTGAAATTCTTATTGCTGCCTTACTATCACATTTCAATGGACATATCTCACTTACCGGTTGTCCAAGTTCATGTAGTAATTTTCTTAGCCATAATATTTTAGTTATTTCTCGTGCCACTCCTCTGAATTCTGCTTCTGCACTTGATAGAGCTACCACCTTTTGTTTTTTACTCTTCCATGTCATAAGATTTCCCCCAACCATCATGGAATATCCAGCATTAGACCTCCGATCTAGTGGGTTGCCTGCCCAGTCTGCATCTGTGTATCCTGTCATTTTCATATGGCCATGTTTTGTAAACCAAATCCCTCTTCCTGGTGTACCTTTCAAGTATTGTACAACTCGAAGTGCAGCCTCCATATGATCTACCTGTGGTCTATGCATAAACTGACTGATTATTTCAACCGCATATGCTATATCCAGTCGAATATGTGCGAGATAGATAAGTTTTCCTACTAGGTGCTGATACCGAGACTGATCCGCTTGCTCTGCATCATCTATGAATTGTAATTTCTGGTTTACTACTGTTGGAGTATCTGTCGGCTTACAATCTAGGAGCCCTGTTTCAGCAAGAAGGTCAAGTACATATTTCTTTTGTGAAATATAGATTCCATATGTTGTTCGTTGAACCTCATTTCCCAAGAAATATCTCAATTCTCCAAGATCCTTCATATCAAACTCACTGAACAAGTTTTTCCTTAACTCCGAAACTGCATCAGAGTCACTACCTGTGATTACCATATCATCCACATAAATCATCAAACATGTGATTAGGTCTCCCCTCCTCTTTATAAACAGAGTATGGTCTGAGCTACTTTGTTTATATGCATATTTTTTCATAGCAAGAGTGAACCTCTTGAACCAAGCTCGTGGTGATTGTTTTGATCCATACAAAGCTTTTCTCAATCTGCATACTTCGTTTTTTTCGAAATCCACTAACAAATCTAGGTGGTCCTTCCATATATACTTCTTCCTTCAAATCTCCATGTAGAAAAGCATTTTTTATATCAAACTGGAGCAGCGACCAATCTAGATTAACTGCAACAGAGAATAATACTCGGATGGTGTCAATCTTTGCAACCGAAGAAAAAGTCTCAGAATAGTTAATCCCATATGTTTGTGTATATCCTTTTGCTACCAGGCATGCCTTATGACGCTCAATAGAACCATCAGGTTTTCTTTTTATGGCAAATACCCATCGGCACCCTACGGGTCACTTTTCTGAAGGAAGTTGACATATATCCCATGTACCATTTCTTGCTAGAGCTTCCATTTTTGTTTCCATAGGTTGTCGCCAGTCAGGTTCCTATAAGGCTTCTTGGATATTTCTCGACAATTTCTCTGAATAGACTGTGGCCAAAAACTCTATGCCTGTACTCCCCCTAGCCAGGTTATTCACGGGATACCGTGAGGACCGGGGCACATGCTCAGGTTCATATTTTTTTGGGGGTATGACGCGTGTACTGCGGTGTGGTAGTTCGCGACGTATCTGTCCTGAGTTTGGAATGAGTTTGGTTTTGCCGGAAGAAGCAATATCACAGGTGATATCTAGTAAGGATGGTTCCAAGTCAGAAGGAGTAACCTTAGTGATATCAGGGTGAGGAGGCGAGATCGGGCTTGTGTTATGTTCTGAACCTAACAGGGTGCTGTGTTCTATGCCGACAATGGGTACTTCGCGTGTTCCATTATCTAACCCGTGTATGCTATCAACAGGTAAAGCCGGTGAGGACATAGGAGAAGTAATGTCAAGAGGCAAGGATGTGAGCCAATCTAGTGAATCTTGAGGGTGTTCTATTTTGAGTAACAGATTGAGAGTAGTAGTATTC
>JAOWBN010206121.1:0-14326 GCA_028565015.1 Pinguicula moranensis | reverse complement strand
CCCACTATTCTGTATGAAGATAATGCAGCTTGCATTGCTCAATTGAAACAAAGTTTCATTAAAGGGGATAGAACGAAGCATATATCACCCAAATTTTTTTTACACATGACCTTCAAGAAAAGAGTGATATAAATATTCAGCAAATTCGATCAAGTGACAATCCGGCAGATTTGTTTACAAAAGCACTACCTACTGCAATTTATGAAAAGTTGGTCAAGGGGATCAGCATGAGGAAACTCAAAGATGTGTCCAACAGGGCGAAATCATAAAATCATGTACTCTTTTTTTTCACTAGGATTTTTTTCCATAGGGTTTTTTCCTTGTAAGGTTTTAACGAGGCATGATATGATGGATATTCAAGGGGGAGTGTTATGAATTATTGACTGGCAACGATTTTGGCGAAGGGAGACATAACATTTATGTCAAATAATGTTGAATAGTATTAAATAGTGATGAATAATGATGAATAGTATTAGCATTAATTGAAAGCATGTGATTGTCGACAATTCGTTGTATATAAATATGTATACAAGATGAGAAAAAAATGAGAGATGAAAAACGAAGGCTGGAAAGAAAGAAATTGAGAAGAAAACTTGCATTAGTTCTTTAAAGTTCATTTGCATGTATCAAATTCCTTACTTTATTTACACAATTTATTAATTAGTTCATAGCACTCTGCAATTTTTCTCGTATATTCCGCCGTACCCACGAGCTTTTCTAAATCTGCGGCGGCCTTTGCTTTTTTAGACGCTGGAATGTTGGTCCGCGTCATATGGAGTTGGAGGGAGTAGGGTTTGTCTCTGGGACCGATAATCGACCTCCTTATGTTGGTACAAATTTCCTTCTCTTCGTTTTTCTTTCTGAATTTGCGTTCTTCTTCGAGTGGATTTTGCCAACTTGTTGTTTTGAGCTAGTTTCCCATTAGCCGCATCTTCTGTTGATGAGGAATTAGAAGTTTCGACTTTTGCTGCTGATTTTTCTGTCTTACACACTGTCTGTTGATTATTGTAACGAACTCGCAAGAATTCGATACAAATTATTCATAGGTATGGAATACCTGCAACAAGAACCAGAATCAAACAGAGAAGAAAACGGTGAGATAGAGTAGAGAATCAAGAAGGAAAATTAGATATCACATCATACTTGCCATTTTAGGGCACGGACTCCAACTATTAATAGTCTAACTAGGAAAATTAGATATCACATAATACTTGCTATTTTTAGGGGACGGACTCCAACTATTAATAGTCTAACTAGTTAAAATGTTTGATGACTCAAAACGGAATTACAAGTTAAACGGGCTTCACTAATAAAGACGCAATATTCTTCTTCTTCAGCGTATCTTTTGGGAATCATGATTCTTCAACTATCATAACGACCCTCTTCATGTCCCTCTTCTTCCTTGCTTTCCTGCTTCTTCTTGCATTTGTTCCCCAACCTTGTAGATCTGGAAGGTCCGTTACATCCCCTGCTTCTCTTTCAATGCCTTGTCCACAAGGCTTAACAGTAGGAAAATGCTTGCGGACCAGAACTGCGTCTTTCCGGGTAGATTGATCTGCAGTTGAGCCACTCCACTGAATCTTCCATTGTTCCCGAGGGCCATCTTTGCTTGGTTTCATCCTCAAGTCTAGTACCTGTACAAGAAATATCACAAAACGACCATCATTAGTCATTCTCGGTGGTTCTCCAGCTAGCTTTTCTCGCCCCTTGAGTTTCTCTTTCAACAATGATACATGGAAAACAGAATGGATTCTTGTTGTTCCTGGTAACTCCAATTTGTAGGCCACTTCCTCAATATTCTCCAACACAGTGTAAGGTTCATAGAATCGTGGTGAAAGTTTCATGTTTCTTCTGAACTACAAGGAATTTTGGCGATAGGGATGTAGTTTAAGGTAGACTTGATCTCCAACCTCAAATTGCCTCTCCTTTCTATTCCTGTCACCATTCAACTTCATCCTCTCCATGGCTTTCAATACGTTTTCTCTCACTAGCCTCTGGATCTCCTCTATTTGCGTCAAAAATTCTCTGACTGTGCTCCCTACAGTGCTAGCAGAACATGGTAGGGGAATGCGAGGTGCTTCATACCCGTAGATAGCCTTGAAAGGTGTCATTTTGGCACTAGAATGTAGTGTAGTATTGTACTCCATGAATGGGGTTTCTGGGAGTACATGCTTCTTAAGTAGGTCTCTAAGCATATGTTAAACCTCTCTGTTTGGCCATCAGACTGAGGGTGGTAAGCAAAACTAAGAGCCTATTTAACTACTGCAAAGTCTCATGAGCTCACTGCACATTTGGCTAGTGAAAACCTTGTCCCTGTCTGAAATGATCTCTTTGGATAGCCCATGTAGCCTATAGATCTGATCCAGAAACACTTGTGCCACGGTCTCTGCAGTATATGGGTGATGCATAGCCACAAAATGATTGTACTTGCTGAACCGGTCTACAATCACCATAATGAGATGTTTACCTTCAGACTTGGATAGACCCTCCACAAAATCCATACTAATGCTAGTCCATGGTGAGGTTGGTATTTGCAGTGGTTGCAGCAACCCTGCATGCGCGGATGAATCAGCCTTGCTTCCAGCACATACTATGCAACTCTTCACCAATTCATCTACATCATCTTTAAGCCTTGGCCAATAAAAGTAAGTTCTTATATGAGCAACTGTGGCATGTATGCCAGAATGACCCCCAATTGGTGAGTCGTGTAGGACAGTAATAATTTTGGATCTCAGTCCAGTCCCTTCTCCCACACACAGTCTCCCTTTCCTCCTCAACACCCCCTCTAGAAAGGTAAAATCAGGATAAGCTTCGTGGTTAATCACCTTAGCTTGTAATATGTTAGAGAATATTTTATCAGTGGAGTAACTATCAGCTACTTCAGAAACCCAGGCAGCTTTCCCTTCAGACACACTATATCATATAGCATTCATTTCAGGCCCAAACCTAGACAGCACATCCACAACCTTGTTCTCTACTCTCCTCTTATATTGAACTTTATAGTCAAAGCCAAGAAGTTTGGCTTTGAGTTTTTGCTGAGTCATGGTGTTCAGTCTTTGTTCTAATAAATAATGCATGTTGATCAGTATGTATGACAAATGGAGCCCCAAGCAGGTAATCATTTCACTTTTTAACTGCAAGAACTACAGCTTGCAACTCTTTCTCATAGGTGAAGAGACCTTGCTGTTTCTGGCCTAGAGATTTGCTGAAATAGGCAATTGGTTTTCCGTTTTGTGTCAGCACTGCCCCAAGGCCTAGATCACTCGCATCTGTTTCTACAACAAATCTTTCCTTGAAGTTTGGCAAGCTCAGTATAGGAGTAGTACACATAGCTAATTTTAGATTTTTCAGGGCATACTCTGCCTCATCATTCCACGAGAAGGCCTCTTTCTTCAACAGTTTAGTTAGAGGCTTGTAGATTGCCCCATAATACCTAATAAACTTCCTGTAGTAAGCAGTCAATCCCTAGAACCCTCTGAAAGATTTCAAATTATGAGGTTTGGGCCAGTTTTTCATGGCCCCTATTTTATTTGGATTAGTGGAGACTCCATCTTCTGAGACCACATGCCTCAGATATTCTATTGATTTCCTTCCAAAAGAACACTTAGATTCCTTTGCAAACAACTCTTACTCTGTCATAACTGCCAGCACTTGCTTTAGATATACCATATGATCATCCCAAGTGGCACTGTAGACTAGGATATCATCGAAGAAAACCAACACGAACTTTCTGATAAACTCTGAGAAGACTTGATTCATAAGGCACTGAAATGTAGCAGGAGCATTGCATAGCCCAAAGGACATTGACCTTGGTGAGTTATAAAACTTGTCAGAAATCTGTCATGTTCATCCATTCGTCTCAGGTCCAACTTGCTAAACCACACAGAACCGTGAAGTTCATCCATCAATTCATCTATCTCAGGTATTGGAAATTTGCTCTTAACTGTAAGACTATTCAGATATCTATAGTCTACACACATACGTCATCCTTCATCCTTCATCCTTCATCCTTCTTATTTACTAGTAAAATAGGTGAGGCAAATGGGCTGTGGTTCTTCTCAATTAAGCCAGAATCCAGCAATTCATTTACTATCCTTCCTATCTCATCCTTCTGATAGTGGGGGGTTCGGTAAGGTACCTGTTTCTTAGGTATTGCCTCTGGAACTAGATTGATTTTGTGTTCAACCCCACGCACTGGTGGAAGTGAAGTAGGCTCTTAAAAAATGTCATTGAACTCCACCAACAGTTGCTTCATTTTATCAGCATTTCCTTCATTATCTTCAATTTTCTGTAGCTCGGACAACTATAACTTGAGATCTTTGTTACTTTGAAAAGTAGTTACATCCCAGCTCTCCTGATCTACATTAAAAAGCTCTGTTCTAGTTACAACTTCTTCTGTATCACACTCCTCCGCATAGACTTTACCAATGGTGGTAATCATACCTCTCTTGATTAACCTGCTCATTTTCTTGGCTGAGATGATCCTCAGCTCATGATTTCCTCTGCAAGCTTGCACTTCAAAGGGCAGGCCATCCTTGACGATAGTGACTATCATGTTTTTATAGTCATAGAGTACTGAACCATGGTCCCTAAGACAATCTCCACCAAGTATCAAATCATAACTATGTAGAGGAAATGTCCTCGGATGGCATACAAAACTCTCTCCTTGCATTTTCCAAACAAACTCTTTGCATCTGACTTCACTAACTCTCTTCTTTCCATCAGCCACCTCTACTGTCATAGGTTACACATACTCCAGTTCACATTTCACCCTATCCACCAGTTTTTGATCCACGAAGCAATGAGATGGGTATAGACCAAAACCCAAACAAGATGTTTATAGGGTTTCCTTTGAATAGCCCTCTCACTCTGTAGGTGTTAGCGTTTATATGGCCACTAATTGCATTGATTGAGAGATTCCCCTCATTAGCTCCATTCTCCTCCACTGCAGTCTCAGAACTAAACTCATCACCTTGCAACTCAACTGTGACAGGTAGCATTTCAGAATCAGCCTGGATAGCAAAGATCTTAGTGGCACAACGGTGCCCTGGCAAAAAAGTGGGCCACATTTGAAACATAGTTTCTTTTCAAACCTCTCTTTCATTTTTGCATGATATAAACCTTCTTTTCTCTTTCTTAGGGGATGTCACGGCCTTGTTCTTAACAAAAGGTTGTTGTTGAAGGCCCTGATGAGGAGCAGTTCTAATATTCATCCTCTGGAAAGCTCCATCCACAATCTTATCCACCAAGTGCTTCACTGTCCTCTCTTGTTTCTTTGCTGATGCTATAGCTTGAAGTAATGTAGGGAGGTTGGCTAACCGCACAGCAGATCTCAGCTCAAACTGTATGCTACCAATGAACTTTTTCTTGTAGAAGAGTTCTCCGAATTTCTTGTAAGCCGTGGCCACAGAGGTCACCAACGGGTCAAATCTCCTAAGTAATTCTTGTAGGGACTCATGAGGTGCCTGCTTCATGCACATAAATTCTTCTAGCAGGTTATCAGGGTCCTCAGTGTCAACACGAATTAAAGCAGCAGCAATAAATCAATCCCAGGCAGTAGGTTTAGGATGTCTTAAGTTGCGGAACCACTCATCAGCATCTCCATCAAAATTTAACCTAGCAAATTCTACCTTCTCATACTCTTTGATTCCAGTATAGATAGAAAAAAATGCTCCACACCTCTCAACCCAAGAACAAGGTTTAAGTCGACTTAACCTCGAAAAATCAGTATATGACATTTTAGCCCTTCTTCCCCTAGTTGAATCCTCATAACCGTACTAATCAGCATCACCCCCTCTAGATTCATTTTAAGAACTATGATGTGGGTTAATGTTAATGCGAGTACCCGTACCTGAGGTGCCAACATTCTTCTCGTGTGGCTCTCCTAGGATGGACTTGCGCGCGTTCTGTTTGTGAAAAACTTACATCATTTAATTCATTTGTTTTTCGATCCTATGTTGAAATAGTATCATAGCTTGCTCCGATCTCTCGGTCTGAGACTTGAACCATTTTGTGTTATCATGAAGGACATTAGTGATCTGATCTAGACGTATCTTCACAAAGTCAACTTCTTGCTCTAGATCGCCAGTGATTTGGCCTGTATCGATATCATATGGTCCGACAGATTTATTAGTTTTTTTCTCCAAATTCACACCTCCTTCAATCGGGCTGCTTCATCTTGTGCTTCATTCACTGTGGATATAGACATTGAATTCACCCAAACCTGAAGGTGTCTTCCTTTTCGTTTAGCAATCGTGTGCATTTGCTGGATCTCAACAAACCTCACTCTGATACCAATTGTAACGAACTCGCAAGAATTCAATACAAATCATTCACAGGTATGGAATACCTGCAACAAGAACCAGAATCGAATAGAGAAGAAAACAACGAGATAGAGATAGAGAGAATTAAGAAGGAAAATTGGATATCACATAATACTTGCCATTTTAGGGCACGGATTCCGACTATTAATAGTCTAACTAATTAAAATGTTTGACGACTTAAAATGAAATTACAAGTTAAACAGTCGTCACTAATAAAGACGCAATATTCTTCTTCTTCAGCGCTTCTTTGGGGAATCACGATTCTTCAACTGTCAAAACGCCCCTCTTCATGTCCCTCTTCTTCCTTGCTTTCCTGATTTTTCTTGCGGTTGTTCCCAAACCTTGTAGATCTGGAAATCCCGTTACAATTGTTGATATATATATATATATATATTATCTTGTTGAATTGTAGGTGTGGATTTGTTATGCCGTTGTAATCCTAGCTTTTTTCATTGTCTGCTTTTTGCCGTAAATTGTATCTGCTTTGTTGAGGTGTTTCTTTCGATTTTCTTCTCTGTAAGACTGAATTTTCAATTGGGTATGTATCTTGTAACCTTGTTCTGATTTGTATCTGTTATTCATGTTTTAGACAGTACGTCGGGTGTCTAATCCAATCTTGAATGCTATATCCCCTTTCAATTAAGCCATGTGCTTTTGTTGAAGCCCATAGGATCATTTGAATCTTTTCTTTTAGTTCTCCAGGATCGAGCTTTGTCTGGTTTAAATTTCTTCTATTTCTTTCCAGCCATATATTACACACTATCACTATCCACCACAGTTGCCAGAAATTACTTTATGTTCTTTGGTTGTCCATTCCCATATGCGCTTCTAGATGCATAAATACCCTCTTTAATTTCTATTCTAACGGATTGAATATCTTTTATAAAATTCAAGCTAGTTGTAGCAAATCTTCCAGATTATATCTGCAAAAGAACAAGTATAAAATAAGTGTTCAACATTTTCTTGTTCAATCTCACATAATACACATGTATTACTCCCTGTTATTGTAATTTCTATTTGAACTAGGTTGTTAATTGTAGGATTTTGTTCTGTATCATTCTGTAGCACAATGCAGTAGTCTTCGGAGGGGCAATTGGACACCATATCTTTGCTAAATTTGATGAAAATGTGATGTTCTTCCTTTATGTTGTCTGATTTCTTGATATCCTATCTTGATTGTGTACCGTTGTTGTGGGTCTCTACAACACTTCCAATAATCTGTTTAGTGGTTGTTTTGGACTTGGTTGTGTAGTATCTCCATCATCTGTGCGAGATATGCTTCTTCTCTTGTAAATAGGCCCCTTCGCCAATTGAATCTCCATACCCTGCTTCCATCTTCGTTGAAATAGTACATTTGATCTATTGTTGAGAATATATCTTCAGTATTTAGATAGAGACCCATAAAGTTTTGCACAGTCTATCATTTCCAGCACATTTGTCTTCCCAAAATGGTTTCTGCACCAGTTCCTATGATTTTTATGATGTTTTCTCTAAATCAATCAACCTCTTTTGCTAGTGTCACGAGTTGCTTCCTCCACGTTGACCTACGACTTTGAGGTAGGTTTACTGCTTCATCATGTATAATTCTATATAGATGGCCATATTTTGTTCTCTATGATAATCTGCCCAAGATTGTTGTCTTGTTTTATCGATCTCCATATCCATTTTATAAGGAGTGGGGTATTAAAACTTTCAATATATTTGATCCCGAGACCACCATCTTCTCTAGCTTGGCATACTTGGTCACATGCTACCCAAGAAATTTTTTTGGAACCCTCGGGTGTCGGCCTCCTCACAGAAAATTCCTTAGAATTTGGTCCATCTTTTGTATTTCCTTATTTGATGCTTTATAAGTGGACATATAGTACACTGGCAGGTGTGTAGGTACCGACTTTATTAAAACTATTCTTCCTCCAAAGGACAAATAGTTTTGTTCCCAACTTGTCAACCTTCTTTTTATCTTTTCTATCACTGGATTCCAAAGAACACATCTTTCCGGACTCTGTCCAATTGGTAGGCCTAGATAGCTGACAAGTAGTGTTCTATTTGGCAATTCAGCTCATTTGTGAATTCTGACATCTCTACCTCTGAAATATTTATGCCAATAAGAGTACTTTTATGAAAGTTGACTCTTAAGCCACTCACTAATTCAATACATTTGAGTGTATGTTTTAGTGCTCTTATATCATGAATGCTCCCATCACCACATATAAGTGTGTCATCTGCATATTGTAAATGTGCTATTGTCTGATCTCTCATCTGTCTCCCATATGAAAACCCTTGAATAATCCTAACTCTTTACTTTGAGTTAGAAAAATATTTAGTGCTTCTACAACTATTAAAAATAGAAAAGGTGATAGTGGATTTCCTTGCCTTAATCCCTTTTGAAGTTTAAATTCCTCTGTAGGGATCCTATTTACCAATACTGATATCATTGGAGAATATATGTATTCTTAAATCCATTGTCCTCGTTTGATGAAACCCCATTTTTGCTTTCATCTCCCTAAGGAAGTTCCAGTCTATGGAATCGAATGCTTTTCTAAAGTCCACTTTGAACAAGATGCATCTCCTGTTTTGTTTCTTTGTTGAGTCAATTATTTCATTTGCACAAACCACTCCATCTATTATATTTCGTCCTTTAATGAATCCTGTTTGATTCTCCGATATCACTAAAGATATAATATGTTTTAATTTGTTAGCTAACAACTTGGCTAAGATTTTGTAGAAGCTGTTGATAAGGGATATAGGTTTGTAATATTTGGCTTTGAGGGGTTGTTTTACAAACAATGTGATGAATGATGAATTCATACCTTGTGGTATCTTGGAGGTATGATAGAATTCTATGATGAATGCAACATCATCTTCTCTTAGAGTTTCCCAGAATTGTTGAATGAATTTGAAGTTTATATCGTTCGGATATGGGCTTTTGTTTCCATTATAATCCCACACTGCTGCTTTAATTTCCCGTTCGGTGAATTCTTTGATAAGTAGACTATTTTGTTCTTCTGAAAGTTTTCAATGTGGGAGAGCCAATCTTGGTTTTAGGGGGTACTCTTGTGAACTGACATTGAAAGAACACTTTTAGTCCTTCTTTCACGTCTATGACTTCTTGCCATTGATTGTTAAAATAGAATCCTCGTATCTTGCTATAATTTCTGTGTTTTAGTACCGTTGCATGGAAGTATTTTGCATTTGCATCTCCTTCTTTCAACCATTTTTGTCTCGACTGTTGATGGAGCATGGATGTTTGCATTTTTTGCAGACTTTGACCACACCTCTATCTTGTGCATTTGTTATCTGTCCTAATGCCACTTCCTCATCCAATAAGGAAATGGTACTCTGTGCCAGATCTATTTTTTATTGATGTCTCAATTTGTTTCCTGATTCCACTTCTTTACTTGTTTTCTTATATGTCTAACTTTCTCTTTCAGTATGTATCCTTTTGTCCCTTGGATGTTGTAAGTTGTCCATTCCCTTTCCACCATCTCTTTTAGGGTCAGGTCTGTCGGCCAATTGTCAAAGACTCTGAACGGTTTTGGGCCCCAATTTTTTTATTTCTTCTGATATAAGGATAGCGCATTAATCTGATGTTTGCCTTTCAAGAGTACTTTGAATTTGGTGTGGCCATTTGTTAATCCATTCTTCACTTAATAGTTTGCGATCTAATCTGTTGGCCCCCTGTCCTGTATAGCATGTCAAATTTTCTCTATGTAATGGGAGGTCTACCATTTCGGCTTCTGCCATGAATTCTTCAAACACAATTGCTTCAACACTTCTATATATGGATTGTCCTATTCTTTCCTCAAGCGACCTTACTGCATTAAAGTCCCCTAAAATACAGTAACAATGATTTTGATGATTCTGTCTGAAGTTTATTTATCTGCCCATAATCTTATTTTCTCAATGAATTGACATGAAGAATACACATTTATAATGGTTATTTGTGTATTTCCTCACATTCCTTGGAGGCCTAGGGCATTGTCTATTTCCCATGATTGTTGCATCTGCATATTATCATTTTTCCAGGTGATTAGTATTCCTCCTGACTGACCCACTGAGCTCTTCCACACCATTCCAAAATTTTCATTCCCCCAAATATGTTTCACCATCTTCCTCTCTATATTCTGAAGCTTTGTTCCTTGAATGCATAGTATATCAATGTCATTCTTCTTAACTAACTTTCGAAGTAGTCTTCTTGTGGTGTTGCTCCCCATTCCTCTTACATTATAGCTGATAATGTTCATTGAGGACCATGTTGCACATCTGTTGTTTGTGTGGCATTGCCTGCTGGTACAATACCAAGATCTTTTGTTCTTTTTTCACCATGTTGCTCTTCTTTATTTCTGATGTTCATTAGTAAACTGTTGTACTGCTTCTGTTTCGCAGTTTGCTAAAATTTATTCCTTCCTTCACACCATATTGCCAAGTATCTAACGTATCTTGTTTAATCTCATTCCATGCAGGCATGGATCCTTGTTGTAGCTTCTTCTTTATATGGCTCAGCATTCTATGTATAGAGTGAGCATTTCCTGTTGTTCTGCTATTTCATTTCTTGTTAGCTCATTGTCTATACCATTTTTCACCTCGGTACTTTGCTCTACTACTTTTGTCAATTCTTCATGCGCGTTTGTAAATAATTGATTGTTTGCTTCCGAGTTTGCTTGTTGTATCTTAGGTTCAAAGTTGTCCTTTGTTTCACGTTGAGTCGTCTTTTCTGTTTGCATGCTTTGTTTATATCTATGTACCTCTGCATCTGGTGATATGTTCTGCTGTATAATTTCTTTGGCATTGCTAGATGTGCTTGTCCTGTTGCCTTCTTGTCTCTGCATTTGACTTGCATAACTTGTTCATGTGTTTCTGAAATTTTTGGTCATTTACTTTCATATAGTCGTACTCGCTCCATGAGTGGTGTGAATGTATTAAACTCCCCGGAGTTCTCAGGAGAGGTGATAATAGGTTCTCTCCTTTGTTTTTCCAGTTTGATTTTTGCCTATATATCCACCTCTGTTGCGATACCTTTGTTGTGTATCCAAAGCTTCTTGCTGTTTCTTTAAGTTGATAATCTGGATAGCTCTTTCCCTCCAGCCCTCTTGCACCCTGCACATAGATATTCTTCATTAATTCTAATTACATATATTAAACCGTCAAGTTGAATTTTTGTGTGGTGAGATATATGGTCATGAAGAGTTGTATTAATAAGGATCTTCGCAGTCGTTAGATTCTTTGCTGCTCTGATGTAATTTCAAAACGATTTGCCACCCATTTGTAGAATTTGTTCGACCAAATGGATAAAGGAACCCCTTCTACATCTAGCCAACAGGTACGTTTTGTTAATTGATCTTCCACTTCCCCCGGGTCCATGGCTTCATACTAGTAAATGTGTTTAACATCATTAGCGCTTTTTTTTTTTCTCTGTTGATCTGCAGCCTTTAATAACCGTGTGTTTATGTCCCAATGTTGTTAATAGGTCTTCCAGATTTATCTCTTTCGCTTCTTGACTGATGGTGGTCATTACGCTACATTGCAACCATTGTATATCTGCTTCCTTCTTTGAAGTGTTTTTCACTGGTTGCACTAGGCCTTTTTTTGTTGGAGAGCTAGGAGGAATGCAAGAGAATGTTTTTGAGTAATTGTTAATCTCACGGTTAGCAAGAGAAGAGTTCACTCCATTGTGGATTGTGGATTGTGAGGTCTGGAGAGGCCACAATTCGTCGAATCCAAACGAACCAAGTTAGACTAGTTCCCAATCTCTTTAGGTACTCCCATAGAAAATACATTACAGTACCCAACGTACAGCTCCTTGAGCTGAGTTAGATTTCGTAGCATCGGCTGCGCCGCTAGTTTGAAGAAGCAACTCGAGAGAGCAGAAGATAGAGGGTTCTGTTTGGGCCAGTTCGGTAGCCGGGTTGTAGATGGTTTAACCTGGTTTTTGTCGAATAATTCGTGTTTGCCTAGCGTTTGGTATCCCGCCTTCTAATCCACCTGCCCGTCGGATTACTCTTCGGGCAGGGACAAACCTGGATAAAGTTGGACAAAAACATGAAATTTAACCCCACCATCATGGTGGGGTTGGAGTAAACCAACTTAACACGTACATATGAAATACCCTTTTACCCTTAATTTTCACAATATTTACGTTAATAGTTAGCTATTTAAACAAAAAAAATCATTTCTCCCTATTCTCTCCACGCGATCCCCCCCTCTCGAGATTTCTCTCGCGAATACTTCTCTTCCCAGCGCCCGATTTTCGCCGTCCATCAGAGCAGTTGTCGCATCCTCCCAAGCGCCTGGTAAACCTCTATTCTCACCACCTCCTTCTGTAATCTAATTTCGTACAAACCCTAATTTCCTACAAACCCTAATTTCGTGATTTATGCAACACCTACTGTTAAAAACTTGTTTTTCCTGCTTCAGTTTGTGTTTTTGATTGGGGGAAACTTTGAAAAATTGTTAAGTTGTTGTTCTGAGGGACGACTTGTTTGTTATATGCCACATTTAGGCAAATCAGTTTTGTTCTTATGCTTCACTTGTTCTGATGCTCCACTTGTTCTACAAATGCGTATTCAATATGGGGACTTTGTTTTGGAGGATGAGATTTCTGAGGTTGTTCTTATGCTTCACTTGTTCTTATGCTCCGCTTGTTGTTCTACAAATCAGTTTATGCTTGCTGAGGTAGTTCAATTAGATTTGGATAATGGGATTTCTGATTTAACGTGATTCTAGAATTTTTCCTTTATTTTTTTATTTTTTTTTATTTGGACTTTGTTTTACTCTTTGTTGGGAAGATAGTTTTGTTGTGAAGATAGTCCATACTCTTTGTTGTGAAGATGGTGCTTGTTTCTTGCGTGTTTGATTTTGTCATCTCCTATCCTATTATTATTTTTTTTATGTGAAGTTGGCTGTCATCTCTTATCCTATTATTTATTTCCTATTCACCAATTTTTATATATTTTGAAGAGGTGGCAATGACAATTTTGGCCTTATTCTTATCATTTGTAAATCTTGCCATTGAGGCATTTGGTATTCTGAATCAAAATACTGAACAATAGGAAACTTGTACTAACCATTCATGTATGCGTAAGCGCAAGCGTGATAGGAATACGCCTCCTAAGTACATTATTATTGACAAAATATCGGAGAGATTGGCGTTTCTTGAACGTATCACTCCAGACTCAAACAGAGAATGTTTTAAGAACTTGAGGATGTCCAATCAAGCTTTTAATGAGCTTTGCAGGGTACCGAGAGATGATTGTGGGCTACAAGATAATCAATATGCATCCATCGTTGAAAATGTTGGTATATTTCTACACACCCTTGCCCACCATAAAAAAAAAGGATCTTGCAGTCAAATTTCCAGCGAAGTGGTCAAACCATCAGCAAGTCATTTCAGCAGGTGCTTCGTGCTGTTCTAAAACTTCGTAGTCTACTACTAGCACAACCTCAACCAGTAGATGGAACAACCACTGATAGGCGCTGGAAGTGCTTTGAGGTAATTTTTGTTATAACATTTTCTCTGTTATGTACCTTATGTTTCCTGTTGCTATACATGACGTCACTGGAATTATGTAGGAATGCGTGGGGGCTCTTGATGAAAGACTTTTTTTTGGACAGGTTTGTGTACTATGTTGGGAAATATGTGTGAACTTATGCTTTACTTTTATGGTTTTGTGATTAAAGACTTTTTTTGGACAGGTTTGTGGACAATGTTGTGAACTATGTTGTGAACTTATGCTTTACTTTTATGGTTTTGTGATTAAAGACTTTTTTTGACAGTTTGTGGACTATGTTGGGACGATTGTGAACTATGTTGCTGCTATACCATTATACGAGAATAACATACATTTAAACAAAGCGATATATTTAAAACAGACTAATGTGAATATAGTAAACATAACCATCAACAACAAGCATAACATACGTTTAAGCAAAGCGACATATTTAAAACAGAACGACACGAATTGTGCGATTCATAAGCTTAAGTCCGGAATGTGTTGTAGCGGCAG
>JAOWBN010206110.1:0-14327 GCA_028565015.1 Pinguicula moranensis | reverse complement strand
ACTCTATATTATCAATGCTAGGCTTCACTATTTTATATGTTATAAATAAACAAGTAGTGAATGTTGCTACAATCATAAATACAACATTAAAGTGTTAATACATAGGCCTAAGGTGATTGGCCTTAGGACATAACACTAACAAATTAGTGATTCTACAAGAGGTGTAAAAAAAATTTCTCCCTTGTACCATCAAGTTGTGTAAATTAGCGAATATCCATGGTCAAAAGATCTCTAAAATTTATGTTATGTATGCTTACCACACACTTATGTTTATGCTGTCGCACAAATTTTGTATCATGATACGTATTATAGCTTTCGGAGATCTTACACTTATTACTGGATGAGAGATCGGTTATCATGCTTGGAGGTGCCATTACAAGTATATTTTAAGAAGGACAATATGTACTATTTTAAAATAAGATTTTCGGTAAGGACTTTTGACTATGCATTACGTTTGAAAATTTTGCTAAGCTCATAATCATCACGTTCTACATAACAAGAAATTTATGGAAAAATCTAACTTTCACGTATTGAAACAAATCCAAGCAAAAACACATAGTAAAAGATACACCTAAACAGGTTGACACTTAGAATTGTTAAATGTAACAAATCAATGGGGGTTTTGCTCTAGAGCATTTTTAACCTGATTTGTTCTAGCGAAAAATTGGCCAAAATTAACTGTTAACGTATAACATTTTAATTTTCTTTTTAACACATAGTTAAAAGAAGAATTTTGAATCTATCAAAAAAAATTAAAATTGGTCAAATTGGATCCTTAACCGATTCGTTAGGCACCCAAGTAGCCGATCTCGTAGTATAATTTTGGTGAGCAGCTGCCTAGACAGTGCTACCATACTCGTGAATAGCTATGATTTCTGGTGGAGTCACAATGATCCAACTTAAAAACCATCCCTAGACAGCTCCTCACGAGCACGATTAATACAAATTTCTTTCGATATTAAAATTTTATGGTAATGTGATTTTGATTACCTTGAAATAATTTTATTAACACATAGTTAATAAATATTTGTTTATATATTTATTTATTTATTTATTTAAAAACTAATTCTAAAATAAAAAAATATGTAACACATTAACATTCTTTTTCTTTTTTATGAAAAGCTAATGTTTATATTCATATTATAAAATAATTACATATGTACCACCTATAGGTACTATTACAACTGTGACCTATGGTCAACAACAAGTAAAATGATAAGACACATTAGGTAGAGCTACACCCTAAACTTTTCCACCAATCTAATTAATCTAGTATGCATTACCCTCCTTTATATGTAGCTAAGGGTGGACTATCGAGACTCCCCATGCGTCATTTATGCGTGTGAATAGTTTTAGTATTTGAATCATTGCTATTAAAAACATAAACATTCTTAATTTCATGAAAGAGCCAAATAAACATGCTTGGAATTTAAAGAACATATCTTTAAAATAAAATAAATCATAATCATGTATGCTAAAAACTAAATAATTTATCTGCAGTTAGCAAATAAAAAAATTATTTTTAATCATGCATACTAGAATTTAAATTCGAGTTAACACATAAATTGATTTGGGCATATTAAATTCACATAAATAAACAATTTTGCCCAAAAAATTATGTTTGGGCCACAACATAAAAAAAATTGCGGCCCAAACATTTTTTTTTATGTTTTCATATAGGCCATCCCAAAACTGCGGCTCAATGAAAAAAATGGGCGGGTAAAAAAATAACCAACCCACCCAGTATAAAAACATTAATTTTTTTAGGTTTTTGACATTTAGTCGAAACCCTAGCCGAGGCGGACGAAGTTGGCGATTTTGTCTGCGGTGCTGTAACCTCGACGATTGCGCGATTCGCATGACCATGCCATCTTTCTTCTCGTCCTGTCATCATTCCTCGTTTGAATCATGATTTTTGCCGCACTTGATTCTATTTCCATTCTTTGTAACTGCCATAAGTTGCCATTTTTTTGCCCAAATGATAAAGGACCGCGGTCTAACTGCTTCTTTTCACTTTTGCCATTAATATTAAAAACGCGGACATTTTTGTACAATCGCAGCATTTTCCAAACGATTCGGCTTTGGTGCAGTGGCGCGTGACAAACACACGTCACCCTGAAGCCTAGAATTGGTGGTTTGGCCCAGACCCGCAGATCTGGGCTGAGAAAAGGCAGTCAGGACATGGCTACACGCCTTTTGCGCGACGGATTAAGTGGCCGTGAATTACACGTGCCACCCCGCAAAATATTTTGATGGACAAACGGCGACCGGATTCGTGTCACGCGCAACTTTGTGACGCACGCATACGGAAATGAAGTTCATTGCATAGTTCTTAATCGAATCGGACAATAAACGAACAAATTGGATCAGTTAAGCGTATTAAAAATAATCGAACGAATCAAATTATTAAAAAAATGAATATAACCAAATCCAAAAATCGATTCCAATTGCTCTGTAGATCTAAATCTAGATCCGATTAGAATGTATCTAATTAATACATTAACAAATCGTACATTTGGCGGAAGCATTTAGAATCATAATTTTTCGGTTGATTATATTACAAATTGATATTGGTAGGCTACCAGAGTCCCCGTATAATTTACGTACTAAAATATCTCCTCCGAAAATAGTGATGTAGCAATTCAAGAGAATTTGTTCTAAGTTCTCAAAACATGACAATTCTGTATATTCCGTGTATTGAAATAGGTGCACAACGCAACCTATTTATAGGAGGCTTGTCACTATTCATTTGATCATTGACTGTAACTACAGCAACCTGATTATTGTAGGCTTGTCTAAAGGAAGTTTTTGAATGTGGCAGTGTCTGGACGTTGTGGCTACGTATTACATGAGAAGATTTGACACATTCGAGAGAAGATAAAATTGTGGAACCGCGCAAACTCTGGGGCATGGATGGGGTGATTGCCAAGCTCAGGAAATGTCTATCCGATTTGGAGCTACAAGCTAAATTGTCGGATCTATACGTTGATGAGGAAGTGGAGCACAATATGGTGTGGGTTGAGATGCATAACAAACTTCGAATTGTAATGTTGTGTGAAAGGTAAAGAGTCAAAGAATAGATGGCTGGAATCTGAAATATGTGCAACACTTTTGGCAAAATTCGAAGGATGATTTTATTGATTTTGTTATGGAGCTTCACATAAATGCAAAGTTGCCTAGGGGACTGAATTGAACAAATATCGTGCTCATCATCAAAGTCACTAATCCTACAAAGTTAGAGGAATTTCGATCGAGTGGCTACTTATAAAGTTTTTTCTATGCTTATGGCAGATAGACTAGAGTGGTAATGGATAAGCTGATCTCAAAATATCAAACAACATTTATAGCGTGGCATCAAATTTTGGATGGTGTCTTAATTGTGAACCAGGGGTGGGGGTGGGGGTGGACGCGGTAAAACGTAGACGAGGGCAATGTTGCTTATTCAAAGTAAATTTTGCAATGGCGTACGATTAAGCGAATCGGGAGTTTCTATTATTTATTAAGCGTATTGGATTCAGTCATACAAGGATTCGTTGGATCTTGAAGCGCATTTTGACAGCCTCTATTTTTTATTGTTGGCTGAAGGACTATATTTATTGATGGATAAGGCAGTTCAATTGGGCTCTTTTCGTTGGGTACGTCTCATATTAGAATAATTTCAGGTTTTATATTTACGATTTGCGGAGGACACGCTAATTTTGGCACTGCATCAAATGAGAATATGTATACGTTAGAGTATCTTGCGGCTTATCGAGATTGTATCAAGACTAAAATTAAATCTCAATAAGAGTAGCTTTTTTTTTAAAAAGCCAAATTTCAATAAAGATAAAAATAGAATATACATATATACAAGATAAAATACACATGAGCTGCTAATGAGAATTGGGAGATATCACTAGCTACTATCACTGTAATTGAGATGAGCAGCCTGCCTCTTCTTCATACCTCCTTTCAGGTATAACTAGGGTGATCTGGTATATGCCTCACCTAGTAGCGTCATAGAAGATCATACAACATTTCAGCATTCGGATCATTGCCATTGTCCACTTTCACCAGATATAATGTCATGACTGTCACACTATCAACGCCCATTATAGGACTATTGACACACAGCTCGATTAAAATGGTGAGCTATCCCTGTAATGACAGAAGGATATAATCTAAACGGCCTGCAACTCATACCAACTACAAAAGGTAATAATCAATAACATTCACCCTAGGAAGATAATAAGACTACACGGCTCATTTATAAAAAAAAATGTGGATTTAAAATTTATCAGTTTGATTAGACCTTTTCCTATCACCCATGGGAGACTCTATGATGTTATTGCACCATAACATTACACATAGAAGGCTAGGTGCTAGAAAGCTGGCATTTGATGTCTGAGCATCACTTATTTCAGGCAAGCGGATATGTACTGTGTGAACAGTTTGCAGGACATGCAACAGGGCCGATAATATAATTCTGTAGTGTGATGTGTGCATAAATTCCATCAGTTTGATCAAACCTCTTTCATATAACTCATGGGAGGCAGTATGATGTTACTTTTCCAGAACATTACACCTTAGAGGCTAGGTTCTGGAAAACTGGCATTTGATGTCTGAGTATCATTTGTTTGAGGCAAGTTACTATGTACTGTGTGCTGACTGCAGGAACTGCCACATGGCCGCTCATGCACCCCTGTAGAGTGATGTGTGCTTGTAGACTTTTCCTAACCTATACCTATATGAAGCCAGAAAGGTAGTAAATTTGTTCCAATTAAAGAATAGTCGGGAGGGGAAGGTATATTACTTAGACTTTCCTCCTTGTTATATTGGTTCCAAAGTTGCTTGCAGAGTTAAGATTCACTGTTGCACTTGGTTAATGCAATATTAATGAAAGGAACTTTGCAGTCCAGATTCAATATGGTAGAGAATGCATAATCAGTTAGAATAAAAGGAGATGCATTCTAAAGGATTAAGGAGCCAGTCAACGAAGCTAAATGGGAACATATGTAAAGATCTATTTGCTGTTAACCAAAACCGAACATCTCGCTGTATGGTTTGAGTAATCCAATCCATATTGATTTCTTTACCCTGAAAATGGATTATATTTCTTGTTTTTCACAGGGACCACACTGTGGCCATCCACAAAGATTTACAGGCATCTTCATTAATCCGAGGCCATTTGGCATCCAGGAATTGCCACAGAGAAGGAACTTCCTGGTCATTTACATCGTCTTGTCCCTCAATGGAAAGTCAAGCAAGTAGATTGAGCCATACCTGTACAAAAATTGAACATTTAGTAAATAAGTGGTGAATGGATTCAGTATCATTAACAGATAGGCATAGTGGATATGTCAAAGGTATATCTTAATGAATGATTTTTCTCTGTTGAAGTGATTCCTTCACAGGTATTGCTCCATGTAGCATTTTTCATGCAAATATTGTAACCTTTTTAGGGATTATTTTATTCCAGACCATGGCTAAGTTGGCTGCTTCCTATTCAGAGTATGGGTTTTTTAGGCTTATGATTCGTTGATTGGCAGCTTGAACCGTGTATTTGCCTTCTTCATTTTCTCTGAACATATATCTGTCTGCACTCAGGGTGTTTGGATAGCTGCCCTGCATGGAAGATATCATATTGTCCAACTCAGTTTGCTCAAGAGGGCTATGATTTCTCCTTCAAGACCAGGACCAGCACAAGGTAAAATTCATTCAATACCCCATTTCAACAATATAGCAATTTCGATTAGCAGCAACTCTGAATAGGTTGTTGTAACTTTCTTTAAGAGGCTTTTGTGAGAACCATTTATCAAGCCAAAATTTGATTATGAATCCGCTACCTAACTTCATATATATAATTTGTTGAAAATATGGAGAAGAGGATATCTTATGCATGCATTTCCACCAGGAAGAGGCCTGTGAATTTTGGATAGTATGAATGCTTCTTGATGCAGGTAGAGGTGGCCTTAAATCTCACAGTCCACCATTTTCCAGCAGGTCAATTCTTATTACCATATTTTGACCTGAGTTTATTTAAAGCTAGGCTGTTTCCCTAGGTGAGTAATCTTGCACACCATTTGGCCATCATGGCCTCATTAAATGCCTTCAGGCAGTGTACCCCTAAGCCTCCTCTATCAAATGCGGTGGTTAATTTTTCCCATGAAACCCAACATATATTCTTTTCGTCTGATCTGCCTCCCCATAAAAAGTATCTTTGGATGGTATTCAAATGTTTGATCACATATGAAGGAGCAAGGTAATTTCCAAAGAAGTGAGAGGGCAGAGATGCTAACACTGAGTTGAGCAGACTTAATTTTCCACCACTAGATACGTATTTGCAGTCCCAGGAAGTTAAAGTGGCTGAGAATTTATCAATTACAGGATGCCATATACTCTGTTTCCTAGCATTTGATCCAATAGGAAGTCCAAGATACTTAAAAAGGAATTTTCCCAACTTTACAGTCGAGATATGATGCCATTTCCTGAACTGTTTTTACAGGTATGTTTAGACCAATTAGGCTACCCTTTCTGAAGTTGATACGCAAGCTTGACATAATCCCAACATTTTGTAAGATGGCCATGAATACCCAGACATTACTCCAAGAATCTTCTCTAGCTAGCAAGGTGTCATCAGCAAATTGTAGGTTTGTCATTTGGACTGCATCTTTACCTATCAGTACTCTAGAGATTAGTTTTAGAGTTGTTGCCTTATTGATAAGATGGACAAGCCTTCAGCAGCTAGTAAGTATAGAAAGGGGGATAAAGGGTCGCCTTGTCTAAGCCCTCTTTTTGTTTGAATTCTTTTGAAGGGATCACATGGATAAGGATAGAGGTTGTGGAAGATTCAAAGAGTTCTCTTATACAGTTTCTCCAGACAGTAGGGAATGCCAACAGTTGTTGAACTTCTTGCTGATAATCCCAATTAATAGTATCAAAGGCCTTTTCAAAATCGACCCTGAAGATTAAGGCCTTAAGCTTTTTCTTTATAATTTTTTCTAGAACTTCATTGGCAATCATTATGCCATCCAATAATTTTCTACCATGGATGAAGGCCATCTTGGTGGGAGAAATGATACCATCCATATGAGGGCTAATCCTATTAGCTAGCATTTTAGTTATAATTTTTGGCATGGAGTTTAACAGCGTGATGGGTCTATAATCATCAAAGCACATAGGTGTAGCAGTTTTGGCTAGCAGAGAGATATCAGCTGTGTTGCACCCTTTGACATGCTTGCAGTTCCTATAGAGTTGAAGTAATTCATCCTTCATTAAGCTGGTAAACTATTTTATGAACTTGAAATTCAGTCTGTCCAGTCCAAGACTTTTGGAGCTGCCACAAGCAGAGATTGCTGCTAGAATTTCCTATTCTTAAAAGGGTGTAATTAATGCTCTTTGGGCTAATATTGAGTGATTTAAATTGCAGACTGCTCATACAAGGTCTTGGCCAATTAGGGTTTGTAAATCTTTCATCAAAATGTTGCACGAAACAGGTCTTTATTCCATCAGGATCATCAATCCAGGAGGTTCCCATCCTGATACATGATATATGGTTCTTAGTTCTATTTTTCCTGATGCAGTTATGAAAGTACTTGGTATTGGCATCTCCTTTATGAAGCCATTTTATCCTGGATTGTTGGAAGAACTGTCTGTCAAATTTTTCGGTTGTATATTCCAAATCTTCTCCCATAGAGTAAATTTCCTAAAAGGTGCTCTGATCAATCTATGAGAAGTTCACAGTTTCAACAGCCAATTATTTGGCAGTGAGCTCCTGAAGCAGAGCTATCCTTTTAGATTCCAAGTTTCTTGGGGTTGATCTATACCACTCTTTCATATCTTTTCTAAGAGTATGAATTCTCACTTTGATTCGATAGCTGGCAAAACCTTCTACAACAGATTTGTTCCATACATCCTCTACCATTTGCATAAATGAATGTTCATCTAACCACCAGTCTAGTACCCTAAGGGGATTAGGACCCCAGTTCTGGACTTTCAGATAGAGGCTTATAGGGCAGTGATCTGAGTCATCTCCTTTTAAACCTGTTTGTACCCAATTGGCATTCTGGTTAAGCCAATGATTATTAACCAAGAATCTATCAAGTTTGCTCATAGCTTTGTAAGGACTTAAGTACCATGTGAAGCGCCTCTTCTCCATCTTCAGATCAATCAAATCAAGAATCTGAACAAAAATTTTGAAAGCAATTATCTCTTGTTCATTTGGATGATGTGCAGTTCCCCTCCTTTTACTGCTATGTAGTATGGCGTTAAAATTGCCCATCACACACCATTTCTGGTCTTTTTTGTTGATGTGCAGTAACTGGATTTCATTCCATAATTGTATTTTGGCTGCAAGATCTCTTTGACCATAAACATCAATAATGTTGGATATGATGCTTTGACTATTCCAAGTACCGGCCACTCCCAGAAACCCCTCATTGGATGAGGTACTAAGTTTACAAAAACTTTTTTTTATTCCATATGCACAATCGACCACCAGATTGTCATCTTGATCCTTGGTAAGTCCTGTCATAATCTCTGTCATACCAGAGCATGTTACATAACCTTTCCTCCACAGTAACCAGTTTGGTTTCTTGTAGACTAATAAAGTATGGTTTTTCTTTCCTGATAAGTTCATGTACTCGCTTCATTCTTCTTGAGCTGCACAAGCCTCTAACATTGTATTAGATGATATTGATTGAAATATTTTATCATCTCCCTTCTTGCTACTGCCTAGAGTGGCAGCCCTCTGAGATTTTCTATTGATGGCATTGAGATTTATGAGATGTGACTAACTTTCATGGGGGTGTGGACCATATGGGTGAGTAGCTTGATGTGATTAAATGTGGAGGAGCCTCCTGACCTGCGAGTTGGGTCTACCCAGGACTCATCCTTATCGGGGTTGTGTCTGGCCTGAATTACGGACATGCGTATCGGGTCACTAGTCCCACAGTGGACCCGTGGTCCAGTCCAAGGCGTGGATTCAATTTGGATACACAGATCCCTAATAAGGCCTTTTTTTTTCAAAAAATTTATAATGTTTTAGCTTCCGCTAGGACACAAACCTCACACCTTTGCACTTGTAATAATGAAACAACCACTGCACTCATGTTAATCTATGAAAGGTTTGACATGCAAAGCTAATTATTTATTTCTGGCCCTAACCCTATTGAAGATGCACACACTAGCCATTGTATCTTCAAATTTAGATGTAATGGCTTTGGAAAATATGTAACCGCTAGCTCCACTAGTCGTTGACCAGAGAGTCGTTATTTTTTTATTTTTTTTCTTGTCTATTGATATGTGATGAAAAAAAATCAAATTTTACACCAAGTCTTCAATTCTCTATTCTCTAAGCTCAAAGCTCTCAATTTCTCTTTGCCAAAAGATCTTCAAATCTTTTTTGTAGCATTATAAACTATTTTCTAAAGGAATTTATTTTCAAAGTAAATATTTTTTTTCAATTCTTTCTCCACCACATATTTCTCTTTTATTTAAATTATTATTTCTACAATTGTAATGGTGGCAAGTTAAATTATTACTCTTGTCTTCAAACCCCGACCCTAAATATACCAACTTATTAGATAAAGAAGTTCAATATTTTGCAATGGTGTCATGTTCATACGGCCCAATTCCCCATACTATAACAATTTCTATGAGATATTTTCACCATTTTGGCATCGATGGTGTCATCGGAGTCTTCTTTTACCAAGGCTAAAAGGATAGTGGAAGAACGCCAAACACGATTAATAAGTGAGATGATGGGGATCTTGTCCTACCTTCACGATTGGGAACACGCCGACCAAAGATTACAAGGACAAACTAAGAATTTGAAGATTGAAAAAGAGGACCAAAAAGTAAAATTGATGTTAGAACTTAAAGAATTTTATTGTAATTAGATTATTTTCCAACCTTTTTAAAATGTAATCAAGGATATTTTTCCTTCATAAATTATATAATGTCTTTTAGTTAGAAACAAACTTAATTTTTAAGTATAATCCACAACATGCTTTTATATATTTAACTAAGTTTTTTCTTTAACAATTATGAATATCTATTCACTAGAATATTTTTAAAGCATATATATTATTAATTTAGAATATTTTATGAAATGTATAATTAGATTATCTTTATAAATTAAAAATTGAAAATAATTGTATTCTAATTAGATTACTTTTTACTATAAAATATCTATTAATTAGAAGCTAGTTCTATTTGGCAATTATCTTATTAGTTACTTTGTAATTTTAAAATATATATTCATTCAACTTTGTTGCATTAGTTAGTCACTTTTTTTCTTTAAAATTGTCCATAGGAATAATTGAGAAGGTGCAGACTTTGAATAAGAATAGGAATAAATATTAATTTGTTTATACGAATTAATGTACGGTTTAGAAACTAAAATAAAAAAACTTGTGCAACAAGGTTCATGTGGATTAGTGGTCAAAGAAATAGGAGAGGATGTAACCATTCAATTTTAAATCCTATAAAAAAATAAAAACAAAAACTATAATTTTTAATGGTTATTAGGCAGTTACAGGGTCGGGTCTCGTGTCCGATGGGTAGCCGCCCATGAGCCCAACATTGGACCAAAGGACGTATCAAATTCATGCCTTGGGTAGAATGTTCTACCCAAGGGCCGAGTGGACCCAACCTGGGATATAACCATCTGTGGTTGCGAGTGTGGTTCAAAGTCATATCTTCATCCTGGAATTATGTCATGACAGCAATGCAATAGCGTTTAAGTTCATGGGAGAACCGTTTCTTGTCTATTGATGGAAGATTAGTGTTGCTGAAAGCTGTTTTGAGTAGTGTTGGTACATACGCGATGTCCTTGCCTTTAGCACCTGTACAAGTTATTCATAAACTTATAAGTCAACAGAGGAGTTTATTGTGGAGAGATAAGGATGGAACGCAATGCCAGACTTCTTGTGGGAAGATAAGGTGTGCGACAGTCTAGTTCGAGGTGGAGTGGGTGGTGGTGGTGGTGGTCTCGGTGTTAAGGAAATTGGCGCATTTAATAAATATTTGCTATTAACGTGGTATTGGTGTGCGCTGATATAACCTAGCTCGGTTTGGATGGAGATCATGTGCGCCAAATATGGTGTGTTGTCAAACATGGTTGAGGATGGTATGTTTGCTCGGTTCCAACGCTCTTCGTGGTGGCATGGGGTCCTAAAGGCCGTACAACCGGCGTAGTAATTTGAACGGCAACTCCAATGAGCGATGGGCGATGGTGAGCAAACCAACTTCTAGAGAGCCCATTGGATAGTGAGGAGGTTAAGTAGACCCGACCCAATAGTAATCGAGCTTGGGCCTGAATCCTACTCAACAGTAAATGGGCTCGAGCATGTGAAGGCGTGAGCGTATGTGAGCTAACATATAAAGTGAATGGGGGCAATAAAATTATATGTCTAGAAGATTTTCACGTTGTGTTTGATCATCCTCTTCTTTGACTTGCATGCTCAATGCTTTACGAATGACCAACAACTCTCGAACAGCAACTCCGGTCTCCTCATGCTCCTCTTCTTATCCACTCAAATCATTTTCACTCGATTCCTCCTCGGATGAGATTCCTCCATCACCCTTAATTAGCATGATTCGTTGATTTGGGCATTGGCTCGCAATGTGACCTAAACCATGGCACTTGAAATACTTAATATCATGGTGTCTCGGTGTAGAGGGTGTAAAAGTACCTTACTTAGTCATGGTCTTCACATCAGGCTTCTTTGAGGACTCGGAACTCGGCTTATCCCACTTAGGAGTAGGCTTCTCCCACTTAGGGTTCGGCTTCCATGTGGAATTAGAGCTCGAGGCTAAGCTCGCCTTGCTTATAGACGACTTTCTCTCAAGTTATTTTTCAACTTTGATGGCTTGATAGAGCATGTCCTCTATCTCAACATAATGTTGCAACTCGATCTCATTAGCTATCTTACGATTCAGCTCTTGAAGGAACCATGACATAGTCACCTCACGATTCTCCTAAATGTTGGCTCGAATCAAGAGTAACTCCATTTCTTTATAGAAGTCCTCTACGCTCTTAGAACCTTGCAACAACCTTTGCAACCTTTTGTGGATCTCACAGTAGAAGTGACTAAGAACAAATCTCCTTCTCAAGATCCATTTGATGTCTTTCAAATCTTCAAGAGGTTGTTCTCCATAGCGTTTCCTATTGTTCAATACCTGATCCCACCATGCAATAGCATAGTGAGAAAACTCAATAGAAGTCAGTTTTACATTATGTCGCTCAGTATAGTCGTGGAATCCAAATACTTTCTCCACCTTCATCTCCTAGTCTAAGTATGCCTCGGGGACATTCCTCCATTGGAAGGTAGGTATTTTGATTTTCACGTTTCCAAGGTAATCCTCATGAACATGTCTCGGATAGCCAACACCACGGACAATTTGGTAAGAGGACCGTCTTGGTTGTTACACCCTCATGTTCCCACGGTTTTTGCTCAAGCTCCTCGACCATTGGGCTCATATTCCTCCTCAAATTCGCCAAACCATGCATCAAACTTGGCTTCATCATCCACGGGTTCATCCTCGGACATGGGTCTCATGTGACATGTTAGCCATGGGTTAACCTCCTAAAGTTAATTGATCTTTTGGGGCGGGCATTGGGCCATGGCTAGTGGATTCCTCATTAGTCATTTGGGCCTCGACTCGCTACAATCAATCTTGATGACAAAAAGTCACAATGTTGATTCATTGTAACATTTGCATCACTTGCTCAAAGATGACATTTTTAGGTGGCTCCTCATCCTTTGAGTTAGCCACAGATTTATCTCTGTTAGACATGTTTGTACCTGGACAACAAAAAGGGTTAGTAAAAAGTACTCACCACTACCCCACATGTATGCACTAAAAGATGTTCTATCAAACGCTCGTGTATTACTCGATTTGACTTTTATCCTCTCTTGAATCTCTCCACGCTTGCCTTTTACAACTCAAGTATTTTCAATATGATTTTAGTCAACTTCAACTCGGATATCTTATCAAGTCAAACGACAATCTTTGAAGGATTGGAATTTTATTCAAGATTGAGAATTATAGAAGGACTCTTCTTTTGGCGATTTTGAGGGACGGTGGCGCCTCAGGATTGAATATGGAATGACTCAAACTTGTGACTTGGACTCTACAAAACTTTAGACTCCTTGGTCTTAGAGAAATCTTGATTTGATGCAACAACTAGAAACAAACTCAAACTCAAGAATTCTATGGCCTCAAGGATTTTGAGGAATCAATAACTCAAACTTGAATAGATCTATTGTTGGTTATACCAAAGTTTCAATGAAGCACTATTTTTGGCCTTATAACCTTTTTTTTGAATCGGCTCAGCTTCGACTTTTGAATTGAAATATATATATGTGTGTGTGTGTAAATGTGTATATATATATATATATTTATATTTGAAAAATTAGTAAGGTTACAACTCGAATATCGAAAAACAATACAAAATTAAACATAAACTATCGAACAAATTTCGGCCTTGAAGCTACATTGAGCTATGCAACGTTAATTGATAGGGCAAAAACGTTCTTACCTGGCTCTGATACCAAATGATATGAATATTTGCCGAATTTGTGAGAAAATCCGACATCCAATTCGATGATTCAAAAAATGCGACCATGGATGAATTTGTTGTTTCTAACGTTTCATGATAACTTGTGTCAACCAACGATAGTCACGATTGTTGTAACAAGAATGCCACCAATTAATCCCCTAAATTATTTTGAGCCCACATTTTATGGATCCTCAAATTGAAGGTCTCTTTGAATTTCTTCAATCGTAGCGAGTGATTGGGCCCTCTCGCATAGATTCAACGGATCACACACCTTTCATTCTCTTTCACGCCACCTTTAGGATCTTCAATGGCATTCACGTGCTCATCCCCTTGGCTTGGTGGATCGGGTGCAACTAGGGTTGTATCAGTAGGGAGATCACCGAACCCCCTTAAACAACATCATTTCTTGCATTTAATATCTGCAAATTGGTTGATGTTTCTTTTTCATACCATTTGTTTGTTTGATTATACCAACAAAAAATTTTGCTTTTTGAAATATGAAGCATTGCAGGTTGCATCTCTCCGCCAAGAGTATTTATATATCCATACAACGAGTAGTCATTAATCGCTTGATAGAAAAACAAATTGATGAAAAAATCTAGTTACATGTATTAAAATGTTCCTTAATTATTCACCATAAAAAACTAATTCGTACCACTTGAATTGGAATATTTTTACCATTTTAAAATGAATATCCTGGCAACATACACAAAGTTTGATAACAGACCTTGGGGAACTCTAAGCTTATAGTTTAACCAGTTTGTGTGTGTGGGGTGGGTGG
>JAOWBN010206100.1:0-14327 GCA_028565015.1 Pinguicula moranensis | reverse complement strand
AGGATGATCCCTGATTATTTGGGATCATACTTATCTCAACTACCCACTACTAGTAGAGTTCTATCTAGACTAGGAAATCAATTCCTGCACTTATAAATTCCAATGTACAACTATGAAAAGAGTATGATGAATAGAACATAATTCTTGTTCTACAAATTTGTCTTCAAAACAGTTCTAGTGTTAGTGTCGCTATACTATAGTTGATGAGATCAACTGCTTCATTCAAAAGGAAGTGACTTAGAACATGCTAACATATCTTTATTCGTGTTGCCCTGTCTCATTGATACTACAGTTAAAGATATTTAATATTGATAACTTTATTAGAGTGATATGTCTCATCGTCACAACGCCTCTATGATATACTCTAAGTTATTAATAATGGGCTTCATTAGCAATAATAAAGCAAGTAAAACAAATATTGAAGGTTTGCTACTAATCATATACATATATATATATAAGTGTTATTACATAGACCCTATGTGATTAGTCTTAGGAAACAATACTAATAGCGGCTTCGAAGGTGGGTACCTTCTCGAATTATTCTCCCATGGTTTGAATGGATTCACCTAAGGTTGTGCCAGATGGCCTGTAAGATCTACCTTCATCTAAGAAGACCTTATCACATTCACGATTGGTTGTGAAAACAGCCTCATTGAAGCATCCTCGAAGTGATCCTGAGCCCAAGAGGAAGAAATCGAAGAAAACATTTCCCAAAGGTTGGTCGCGTGGTGCCTTTGTCATCCTCCCTTAGACTTCAGATATGCCCACTGATAGGGCAGAGTAGGACAATGAAGAGTGAGCGCGTCTGCAGCAAGAGCAGACTCGTAGGTCGAAGGAGATCTCTTTCGAGGAGAATCATTGTCACTATGGGGCCCTGGTCGGCTTGGTGAATGCAGATAACATGGAGGTTAATCCATGGGTGCTAATGGAGCAAGTCTTAGATAGGATATTGCTCATAAACCAATTTGAATTGGTAGGTATTATCGATCTCCTCTCTCTGTTATTTTTCTTTGCTCTTTTATTTTTTGTGATTGAATATAACCTTTGCGAATGCCTTGCGGGTACATGCCACAAGGTCATTTGAGTATGAAGAGGTATTGAAGCAAAAGGATTTCGTGTCGGCGAAGAATAAAAAGAAACGGACTAATGCCATGTCTCGTGCTCTAGAGGGAACGGTTGCTGCACAAGCAACCCTCAATGAGGAACAAAAGGAACTGCGAGTTCCACTAAAGGGGGTTCGTTTGGAGAAGGAGCTGTTGGAGCATCAGGTCCAGTTGTAGAAAGATGAACTAGGGACAAAGAAGTTGAGGCTTCGAGGAGAAATTATGGAGTGCTTTATCGGCCAGGTTTTTGAGACAAGTAGATTCTGAAACTGGTAAGAAGGTGTTGCACCACCTTCATTGTCAACTAGCCAGAATTCAGGTGATGTATAACCGTGCTGATTCAAAATTTTGTATGTGAGCAAGAAACGTGGATTTGAAAATTTAATTCTTACACAAAAAATAATCAAATTCGAACAATAAAACAAGGATATAGCGTGCAACCCAATAAAAAACTACACGGAATAGAAAAGATGACAAGAAACGAGATGAAGATGTGTTATGCCTTAGAAACTCAATAAAACATACTTCATCAACCACCAACAAATGATTATGCTAGGAACCAATTAAAACAGAGATTCGATTGAACGCCTAACAAAAACTCTACCCAAAGATTAATACGAAATCATGGGCACATTTTTTCATAGACTATGAAGGTGCATGCAACCAATTGTCACATAGAACATGAATTAAAAAATAAAGAGTTTCCTCAAAAGTTTGTAATTAAATCAATAATAACCTCCCATTACAAAGAATTTGGACCAACTTAAAACTCTAAGCATCCGAATTTAAAACATCCTAAAATAATAAAAGTCCTAACTTGACATAATTCAAAAATAATAATTAAAAAGGAAAAGAACAATTTAAATTGAACTATGCTTCTTTTCTTGGATAAGTCTCCTCAATTTGGATAAAACTGCTTGTTAGAACTTCTCTTGGATATACTCCTCGTCGACATTGACTCTGAAAGAGTTTGACTTGAGTACGACTTGTCGGGACGGTAGAGTCCAACTTGTATAGGACTCATTGGGACGACATAGTCGAACTAGCGTAGGACTCCTTGAGACGAAAGAGTCCAGTTGGCCTAAGAATCCTACGGAAGAAGCCATTTAAGCTAGGGCTCCTTTGGACTATACAAGAATCTAAATGTGTGTGGGAGCTTGGACATATATGTCACTCATCTTTGTTTTCAACCATACAAGAATTCAAATGCGTTTAGAAGCTTGAATATCTAAATCATTTCCTCCCTCCCAGGAAGGATTCGTCCTCAAATCCAAATCTTCGCGTGCATTAAAGTATTCTCCATAAGCTTGTAATAAGATCATAGTTACTGTCCAAGATTGTATCACGTGCGTTCCTTGACCTCAATAAAGATGAGAATTTTGAGGACTAACCTTCTTCCAATCCTTCTCAATCCATCTTGGATGCATTCTATGAGTCGTATCGTGAGCAGATAGAGTTTTGGGTAAATAAACACCCTTTGTAGAACATATAAATTTTTGTGGCTCTCTTGTTGAGGCTTCATTTACTTACATTTTCCGTGATTCGTGGAAATTGTTATGTTTATCTTGATGTTTGTCCTTGTATTGTTGGGTTTTTCCTTTCACATCACTTGCCTTTGACTAACCATGCCCCCAAGTTTCCTTCTCTGGCAAGGAGAGTTTCTTTATGAGGTTTTCATGTAAGTTTCATATCTTTGTACCATGTCGGGATGTGGAGAGTCCACGCAGCTGCTGAGAGATGCCATCACCTTGAACTTTGTAGTTCTGGAAGGCTTCATGTAGTTTATCTTTAAATTCTCTGTCTTTTCTTCACCTTCGGTTAGAATAATGGAAAGCATCTAACCAACATGTCTATCAGAAAGGTAACCTTTTTTGAGTTGCTCAGGAGATCAAGAAAGCAGCATGCGTTGGCGCACATCTACTTCCATCATCGGGCAGACTCACTTTACCCCGATTATAAGTACCACTTCCATCTCCTTGTCTTAATTTACTTGCCCATTCAGAAAAAATATGTCTTCCTCTGCCGAGACTCTTTGTCCTTTCTTCTATGTCCTTAGACTCCACTCCTCCCACTTCCCTCGATTCTTTCATGGAAATCAGGAAAATTGGAGGGCTTCAAATCCTTTTGGACTCGGGAATTCCAAAATCTATCTGGAGATCTAGGTAGGGTGGACAATGACTTCCATGTTCATTATGCAACAACAAGCAAGGCCTTGGGAAAGCTTGAAGACAGCCATGATGATCTCTAGCAAAAGGTGCACCACTTTTAGGGAGCAATCAAAGAGATTGTTGAGAATATCACCCATCCGCCCTCCCCCACTACCTCTAGCCGTAAGCTCATGATGGAATACGAGAAGTTGCTCGAGCGATTCATGTCCACAGGGACTTTTGTCATCTGGAAAGGCTAGACCAAGCCGAGTCCTTGCAAGGAAGGCAATATGAGTTTAGTTACCTCATGCGCAGGCTCTGCCTCTGTGTTTGTCAATAGTAAGGGATGAGCAAGTCATCTACGACCTCTTTTGTCTGGTGTTATGTACTTTTGTAGATATAGGTAACATCGTAGGTGGAGGGCTGGCCAGGGTTTTTGCTGTAAATGTTCCTTTCTAATCCCTGTCGTACGTAGTTTTTCAAGTATCTGGTGTAACTAGTTTCCTGTTTCCACCTGCCATTTATAAAATCACAAGAAATGGTGTACTAATATATCGAGCATGCATTAGCAATTCCTTTAATGTTTGAAAAAAAATCGTGAGTCTCCCATCATTTAACGCCATCACTACAGATGGAGAGCATGAAACATCCATCATGGTTTCCCATTATATACTTTGAGCAAAGAACTACCATCTTCTTTTCGGGGAGCACAAAACATCCATACTAGTTTTCCGTGAAACACCTCGAATGAGGCATTACCATCTTTGTTTGGGGAGTTTGAAGCATCCATCGTGTTTTCCCATGAGGCACCTCGGACGAGGCATCATCATCTTCCTTTTGAGGAGCGTGAGCACCCATCATAGTTTTCCGCAAGACACCTCGAACAAGATATCACCATTCTTGTTGGAGAACATTGGGCTTCCCAGTCGCCTGCTTAAACCCTTGAGATAACTCGAATGGAGTATGGTGTGCTCCCTTTTGAGGAATGTGTTGGCCCTTGAGAGCCTTTTCCTTTTTCTCAGCCCACGGGTGTTTAATGGGGTGCTTATACGGGGAGTGTCAGGGTTTCTCGTATGAGGATCTTTTCTTCCTTCCCCCCACGAGTGTTGAATGGGGTGCTCCTACGAGAAGTGTTAGGGATTCCTGTGTGAGGATCTTTTCATTAATTCTCCACAAGGAATATGATGGCTCCTTGTGCAAGAATTTTTCTTTCTCGATTTTTTCTTTTTCCCACCAGTGTTGAATGGGGTTCCCTCACAAGAAGTGCCAGGTTTTCTCGTGTGAGGATCTTTTATTTCTTCCCCACAAGGAGTATGATGGCTCTCCATGCCAAGATTTCTCTGTCTTTTTTTGTTTCCAAGATTATTGAATGGGGTTCCCCTCCTGGGACTGGCCACAAGATTTTTTTAATTTCTTCATTGCGACGAGTATGATGGCTCCCCATGCAAGAATTTTTCTTTTTTCTTTTTCTTTTTTCTTTCCCAACGAATGTTGCATTTGGTGTCCTTCCGGGGAGTATGACAACTCACCGTGAGGGGATCTTTTCATTTCTTCCCTACGAGCAGTATGATGGCTTCCCATGTAGGAATTTTTTCTTTTTTTTTTCTTTCGTTTCCCGCAAGTGTAGAATGAGGTGCCTTTCCAGGGAGTATGAAAACTCTCAGGGAGGATCTTTTCCCCCCTTTCTGTCCTTTCCACCATATCTTGCCATTTTTTTCTTTTTTAGAAGTGACATGGTAATGGTATTCCAAAAACAAAATGAATATGCAAAAGAGGGAAACAAAAAGTGTGCAGGATGCTGACCCTTGCGGGCCTAGACATTATTAGGGATATTTTGTTAGTTTTGTGAAGCTCCAAGTATTAGATTGGGTCTGCCCTTTGAGAGTCTTCAGCAGGTACGTTCCATTGGCTCAAACTTCTTGCCCGCAATATGGTCCTTCCCACTTGAACCCTAGTCTTCTCAAAGATTGAGCTCTCTCATGGAGTACGGGATATCCCCTCTAATAGACCTACAATTTTGCATCTCTATTCATGCATTCATTTTGGTCTGCAGCTTTCATGCTTCTACCTCATTTTGCTCGGTCTCCTAACGCAGTCAGGCCTAGCGATTTTCCAATCGTTTAAGGGTTTGTAAAAGTTTTTCGTATTGGACCAAGGACACCTCATGCCTTTCTTATAGGAAAAGGACGTAATGGGATTGGTCCGTTCCTGGAGTTCCCTCCAGAGGGCCATACAACGTGTGCTATAAGTGACACACTTCACGCATTGTCTTAGGAGTTGGTTCGTCCTCAGTGGGTCCAGACTAGCGGATGAGGCCAATATTTTGTGCCTTTAATTTTTCCATCTCTTAGTGGATAGAAAACTTCATGAGTTTGTTGTAAGCGAACATGATAGTCTAGAATTGGTAGAGGCTGGACCTGCTAAGAATCGCATTGTAATATAATGGCTTTCTAACGACAATAAACCGTATTATATGCAATGCATTGCCCATCCCTTCACCTAGGATGATGGGTAAATCTATGAATCCTACAGCTAGGACCTCCATCACACTGATCCCTACGAGTGGAGTTATGAGCATTTCCAACAGGGTCTTTCCTAGTCCCATTTGGCTTAGGACGCCATATGATAGAACGTCTACCAAACTGCCCTGGTCGAAGAGGATCCTTCTCACCTCAAACTTGCCCAAGGTAGCTGTGACTATCATAGGTACGTACTTAGGCAGACCTCCTAAGATATCCTCTTTTCAGAAGCGTACTTCCTCAGCTATTTTTAGGGTTGCTTTTATCATAGCCACATTCATTCCCATTTTTGCAGCTCCCTTCCGGATTTACGTGGATATTCCACCCGAGAATACCCCAGTGATTAATTGATGACCAAAGGCGGGGGCTTCTTAGTGACCGGATTGTTCCCCAAATGGTTGTTCGTAGGCGGATTTTATCAAGGCAGATTCCAAGGTGGGTTATTCCGTCGTCCTTTGTTAGGGAGTCTCGTCCATGTGTAACTTCGAGCTTGGATGCCTTGATATTTGGGAATCTTCCTAATCCATTACTACAGGAGTCAGATAAACTTCCCAATCATGGACTTCAGCTCCTTACAGTCATCTATTGTGTATCCATCGTCCCAGATTGTAGAATTGCTAGTCAATCCTCTGTTGTCCTGCAAGAATTTGAGGCTCGACAAACACTCCATTGCCTTCTTCTATAGCAAAAATATCACGTAGGGACGTCTTTAAAAGGGTGAAGGAAGTGTACCGAGGTCTATCTGTAGGGACGGGAAAACTTCTATTGGGTTCCTAGCTAGTAAGCCTCTGGTGTGCGAGTCTTTCTTAGAGGGAGCGTCCTTGATGGGGGAGCAATATTCCCTGATAAAGCCTTGCAACGTCTCTTCTTTCACAGGCTTAGGTACTCAATCTTCACATGCCTTTCCTCGAACTCGTACAACTCATCATGAATTATGCGAAAACGCAAAGTAATGCATTGGCAATGGTTCCTGGCTAGAAGCAGTGAAACAAGATTTGAACCCTCATGAAGATAGTGAGTTCGGGGAGGTTTACACACTCTGCGTTAATGCGCTCAAAGAAAATGGCCAGCAATCCTCCTTTGTAATGTGCCATTTCCATAAGGTAAGTGATGTTGTGAGACTTCTTTTTCTGGCTCACAAAGTGTTGCTCGAATCTCTTGGAGAAAAAGTCTCATTCAGTTATGGTACCAGGTGACATGGACATGAACCATTTTTGGTTTTTTGCATGAGTGTTAGAGAAAATTCCCAACAAGTGATAGCTTCGGACTCACCAATAACTTCCATATTGTTGGATTTTTATGTTAGTATGCTGGACTTTACGTTAGTAGCGGGCTTAGCCCAAGTAAAGTAGTATGAAATATTCTCTTGGAAACTTTAAATGATTATTGAATCATATGTTTTGCTCTCCCAAAATTTTTTATGGTATTAGAGCCAAAACCCTAGCGTTGTCGTCGTCACCCAGGGTACTGTCGAAATTGTCTCTTCCTTCTGATGGAAATCAAATATACCTATTTATTCTCCATGATTTTACACTTGTTGATAATATAAATGACTCATTTTGGTGATTTTTATTGAAATAATGACATGATTCTCAATTTGGTTGTTTTATAATTTTTTTTAGGAAAATTTATTAAAGAAGATGAATTTTGGGCCTATCATTTTAAATTTGCAAGCCAATAAGCCCAAAAGAAGAAAAATGAGCCCACGAAACCAAAAGAAAAAAAAAACTAGAAAAAGAAAAAAAAGCCGCAGGTTCAGAAAGAAAAAGAAAAGGGAGTTGGGGCCGTAGGTTTTAGGGGATATTACTGTTCACAACAGGAAGAGCCACAAGTTTTAGCAAAAAAGAAGAAGAGAAATAGTATTGTTCACTTGGAAGGGGAGAGCCGCTTAAAAAAAGAATTGTTGTTCAGGTGAACAGTATTATTCACGGAACAGTACTATTCACGTAGGGAAGAGAAGAAGAGGAGAAAAATGAAAAGAAAAGTTGCTGATTTAATCTTGATGTTTCGGTTTAGAATTTTTCACCACTAATACTTTGAATTAAAGCTAGGATTGGAGTGCTTCTTCTTTAGGGGAGTTTTTTAAATTCTTTAGTTTTAATTTATATTTTTATTATTTAAATTTATGTGGTGTTATTCCAAAGTAAATATGCATAGCTAATTTATTTCTGTACTCCTAAGTTGACATTTGGATGACTGATTTTATTTCAATTAATGTGAGTTTCATGCTTCGGATTATATTTTGATAGTTTCTTTGATAAATTTGAACTAGTGAATGCATGTGATTTATTTGGCCGAATAAATTATGTGAAATACACAATATTGGTTAACTCTTTATTGCCATATTGTGGGATAAGTGTCAAAGTGAACTTTAGACCTACACTTAGGCATAAGGTAGGAAAATGTGGATTTCTTGCATTTAATTGTTAATGTAAACACGCACTTGAATGAGTCTCCTGTTTACCTTGACATTAGATGTAGGAAGATGTAGTTGAGTTAGTTGAAACTTGGCTAGGTATAACTCGACAGAGGGAGTTAGTCAATAATTCTAGAAGTACTAGGCATAAGAAACTGGAGCGAAAAAGCATCATCCCTAATCAGTTTTAATCTTGGCATGCAAACTTGTATAAATTGAAGTAATTGAAGTCACCCTAGTCATACTTAGGAGTATCCCTTAATCTCTGTTTATCTTCTCGTGATTTTGTGTGTTTAGAATTTCATTGGTAGTTAAGTTATTCCCAATTCTTAGTTTATATTAATTTCTTCTTATATTAAAAATTCAACAAAAAACAAACAAACAAGTTTTCATATTTTTATGTTCATCTATGTGAATTGTGTGCATATTAGTTTAGGTAGTCACACTTGAATCAACGCTTAACACCAAACACTTCTTGTGGGATTCGACCATATTTTCACTTACACAACCACATCCGTATGCTTGCTGTAAAGTGAGTGTTTTTAGATAATTTAACTTGGTTTTGTGCATAAATTTACTATACCTAAAAAACCCATCAAGTTTTTGCCGCCGTTGCCGGGGATCACTACCGGGTTGAAATATTTTATGTTGCAATAGATTGTCAAATGGAGGAGATCAATTATAGATTTGATGATGCAATAGTGAAACTTCTTAAGCTCAGTACTGCTTTGGACCCAACAGACATGTTTAAATCATTTCAGATTGATTATATTCATCTTCTTGATAAAGAGTTTTATCCTGATTATTTTGGTAAACAAGATTTGCATTAATTGAGAACTCAACTGCAACATTATAAGGTTGATGTACTTTCTCATGAGTGTTTTAAAAATTTATTAAATATTTCTGAATTATGCAGGACATTGACTGAGACAAATAAGGCGTGTGACTACCATTTGGTTGATAAATTGATTCGCCTTGTCTTGACACTTCTTGTTACTACTGCAACAATAGGGCATGTATTTTTAGTTATGAAGCGTGTCAAAAGTGTTCTTCGTAATAAAATGGAAAATAAATATCTTTCAAATTCGATGTTCCTTCATATTGAACGAGAATTATCTATAGCCATTGATTCATTTTCTATTATCGATGAATTTTATGGGAAGAATGATCGTCAGGAACAAAATATTTAGATAATTTTGTTGTAATATTTTATACATATTTTGTTAATAATTTTATTGAAAGTTAAATTTGTACTATATTAAATGATTTAACTTTTTTTTTTATCATTGATAAACTTTTCTATTAATGTTAACTAAATAAATTAATTTATCACTCATACCCATCCAAAAAAAATATTTAAGCCCCTATAAAAAAATTCCTAGATTTACATTCTAAAGTCATGTTTTTGACTGATTGCCGTTTGTTCAGTTTTTTTTTTCGTCGAACAATATTTATCTCTAAAGTTCGTATTTGTACACATAAATATATATAAATGTGTATTGATTGTGATCGTTTCAAAATTTATATTCCTAAATTTTTATATATAGAAGAATCTAACCAAATTAAGAGATAAGCTTAGAAGGATTAATCTTTTCTCTTTTCACTTGACTACAACGGTGCTGCTTTTCTCCAGAATTGTAGACAAAGGACAGATTCTGCTAAATAAACGTTTGAGGTGGTTAACGAACATCTGGAGTCTGGACGAGAAATGGGTCCAGTCCAGTCCATCGAAGGCCACATCCAATCATTTCCCTCCACTTATCCCTTTTGATGCTCTTACCTAGCCAGTGACTAGAGCAATTTTCAGCTGATTTGGCTCAAATTCTGTGAAGGGTTTGCTTTATCAGAGTTGTAGCCTTCTTGCTCCCCTTTCCCTGTGAGCTGCAGACCCTGTTTCCAATGCCAGGAACCGTACAAGTTATTGGTATAATCATATTTACGATAATACTGTTTTTCGATGAAAGTTCCTCTGCTTCTGACTCTAATTTTCTCCAACTGGCTCACCTCTATAGTTCTTGAATTCAAGGGCGTTCCATCTTCATCAACGCCTTCTGCGAAGTCACTGAAAGGCAAGTGTTGGTGTTCCTTTTTAATGTGGGCACTTGAGCAAGAGTTTACTGAAACGTTCTTGTATTGCATCAGTGTCCATGGGAAAAATGCATTATCAGACTTGGGACGGAGGGGAATTCTCCTTGTAATGATTCTGAACTGCAACATGGATTTTGCAAAATCTTGTTATCTACCAACTTCATAGAGAAAAAATTGCAGTTTGATATACATGGAAGTAATTGCATTTCTGCAGCCCCATCACAAAACTTCGGGAGGATCTAGTTGTTGCTCTTCTGGATGCCTCTGGAAATGAGATAGCTCATGCAGGTGCTCTAATTTCTTTTATTTGCTGTTGGAACAGTTCTTGTCAAATTTCCAAGAGAATGTCATCGTTTTTATGGGACAGAAATTAGGGTTATGGAAATAATCGAGAAGGGCTTTTGGGATGAGGTTTTCTCTATCAGTGATATTGGGAACGTGCACATGAAGCTGCAATTCACCCTTAATGAGGTCGAGAGAAATCGCATTCGGGTTATGGTACCGTTCTAAACATCCTTACTAAAACTGTCATATTTCCTACTTCCAAGTGTTTTGTACATTGATATATGTGGAACATGTTCTTTGGTTTGGTTTGCCTCGGTCCAATTTCTGCTCAAACAGGGTTTAGTCTGCAGCATGAGTAGTTCTCTGATTCAGTCACAGAAGCTTCCAAAAGTTCAATTGATCTTTAGGAGGTTCGTGTGTAGTGTTCCAAGCCTCAGAGATTACAAGTTGACCATAAAAAATATTCTCATACTTGTTTTGGGCCTGTGAGTGGTCTTAATAAAGACATTTTGAATTTTGATCATCATTTCTGAAGAAATTTTATTGGTAAAAGAATAATGTTTTATGGTACTGATGAGTCGTATCTTTGGAGATACTGTGTATTGCGCACTCAATCTCTGGAGGGTCGATCTACTATGGAACTGGATGTGAATAGGTCTTATTTTCTTGGTTGCATGACACTACACTTTGCTTATTTGTGCCTCTTAGAGAGAATATGCAATAAAGAAGAAACTTGAGGCGAATCCGAGCATCAACCTCAGACTTTCAGAAACTACTGCTTCTACACGTGACTCTGTTGAGACATCCACAGAAGAACGAAAAGGCGCAGGTTAGTTTTGGTTTCCACCTTCAGAACTATCTACTTTTACATATTTGAATTTGGAGGAGTGAGCAATAATATCATCTGTTTTCAAAAAAGAAGTTTGTTGAGATTCTGAAAAGAAGTTTGTTGAAATTTATGTAGCCAGACCAAAAGTTGAAGCCTCTCAAGCTGGTTCATCTATGAGTTCTATTACTTACCCTACTCTTCCAATATCCGGTAAACAAAGTGATCGAGGGATGGTTAAAAGTGCAATTCAAGTTAAGGAACTATCACTTGTATGACCATCATGCCATTTTGCTCGTCTCCACACAGTATGCTGAATAAATTTCAACAGTTTCATCTAACCTGGAGTGCCCTGTTTTAGGATACTTCAGACCGAAGTAGAAGTGCACCATCTTCTCCTGGTAAACATAGAGGAAAAAAGTTTTCTCCTGTAGAACATAGAAGAGTACCAGCCGACAAAATTGAAACTCATGCTAACACAAAAATGGACATTGAAAAAGAGGATTCTCCAAAGTTGCCCGATAAGAAATGTTTAGTTTCTTCGGAGCGAGAAAATGATTCCATCCAGGAATCTAAGCATGAGGGCCATGAGGAGAAAGCTCCAAGCAGTGTAAGGAAAATGATTAGTGCCTTCGAGAATAGTCGACTTCAGGTACTGTCTATGTTTTATTTGGTGCAACTATGGCTTCCAAATGTTCTGTTGTTTTCCGGTTACAATAGTGGGTTGACATTTTACTCATCTTTGGATTGCACAATTCAAGGGATTGGCCCTTATGGTATCCAAGCAGGAAAGGAGATCCCTTCGAAAATCTTTATCAGTACCATCTCAATTAAACAGATTCAGAAATAAGGAATCAAATATCTTCACAGGAGATTCAAGTGAAACACCTCTGAAGGAACTGGAAGAAGCAAATGGCGACATAACGAGCCAAACTGCTTCAGGAACAGTGATGAGTCCTGAAAGAATGCCTAAGGATCGATTTCGAGTTACCGAATCTTCCGAGCTTTCATCACAGCTCTTGCATTCTTATGAATCTTCCGCTGCAGAAAGGAGTGGCAGAGGAAGGGGATCCGCCTTGAAGAGCTCAGCAGTTATCATTGTTCAAGAGGCTTTGAATATGAACCCAGGATCATTACAATCTTATAGAGAGGAAATCTTTACAGTAGATTCAAGTAAACCACCTCCGAACGAACTGGAAGAAACAAAGGTCAACCTAGTAAGGCAATCCGCTTCAGGAACAACCATCAGTTCTGGAAGAATGACGGAGGAACAATCTCAAGTTACAGAAGCTTTCCAGCTTTCCTCAAAGTTATTGCATTCTTCTGAATCTTCAGCTGCAGAAGAAAGTAGAGTAGGAAAGGGATCCGTCGTGAAGAGCTCATCTGTCAACATTGTTCAGGAGGCCTTGAATATGAAATCAAGATCTCTGCAATCTTATACAGAGGATATCTTTGCTGTAGATTCAATTGAACCGCCTGAGAAGGGACTGGAAGAAATAAATCTTGACCTAATGAGGCAATCAACTTCAGGACCAGCGATGAATTCTAGAAGAATGCCGGAGGAACAATTTCGAGTTTCAGAAGCCTCAAAGCTATTGGATTCTTATGAATCTTCAGCTGCAGAAGTAAGTGGAAGTGGAAGTGGATCCATCTTTAAGAGCTCAACCATGATCGTCGTTCAAGAGGCTTTGGATATGAAACCAAGATCAATGGAATCTGACTCCGGACAAAGCTCTGGTATGTGGATATATCCAGATAATACAAGGTGTATCACAACTGCAGGTGAGCTGACTACGGAAATATTTGGGCACCACCGTAAAGAGTCCAAAGACTATCACCTAAAGAAGATTTCTTCTCAAGCATCAGGAATAGAGACCGTATGCCTTCCTATGTTAACTTCCATCAAGTTTACATTGAGTTAATTTCTAAAATTGCTAATCTAGCAATACTTGGTACATTCATGTCTTTTACATAAGTGCATTATAAATAATCTTTTTTTTTCGTATTCCAATAATAAGTTTTTAACTTTTTATGAAAAAATATGAGTTTCTTCTTATTCATACTGCATTGTGCTTTCTCCTGTTTCTTTGTCATGGGTGGATAGGGAGGGGGATTTCAAAATCTTTCTACTACCACTTTCTTGACTCATTCACTTGCCTTTCTTCCCTTTTTCCCCTTATATCTGCAGAATCTAATGCCTCGAGCAGAGAATAACATGGAAGGTAATTTGAGAATAACCGGGGATGTATCCGAATTAGCAAGTGGTAGCTCGTCAGACAACTCATCGAGTGGAATTTTTGGGCAGGTACCAATCTAGTGCCTCTATTTAATTTTTAAATGACAAAGCATTATAGGTAGAAAGATGTCAACTTTCCAGTAAATAAGATCATGAGTTCATACTATCACGATCAAGTGTCATCCCTGAAGTATCACAGTTGGAGTTTAGAGTAACCCTGTTGTTTTTTCATATCAGGTAATAAAAATCGCAGTAATTTTGGGATTTGGAGCTCTAGTTCTTCTCACAAGACAAAAGGATCCACTGTATGTTTAGTCCTTTGACCTGCTATTGGAACTTGTTTTCTTTCTTTTCTTCTTAGAAAGGCAATAGCTGTTTGCTTTCTTTCTACAGGAAGAAAAGCAATCAAGAAAAAGATGATCTGTTTCCAAGATCTGATTATTTTGACGAAAGATGGTTGAAGCCATGGTGACGACCAAACGGGAAGACTCTGTAAACTGCAGTCTGTAATTTTACTGCAGGAGGAAAAACGAAGACTAGGACATCATGCAACCAAATAAAAGTAACCGAGTTGCAAAAGCTACATGTTTCACATGTCTAATAAGCTCTATACTATACTATCAATTCCACCTGTTAGGATTCGTTGTGCCGGATCGTTTAGAGTATATAATAATCAGATTTGTTAGCACAATAATTAATAATAAATA